>CAOLHI010000962.1:600000-896399 GCA_948474755.1 Ctenosaura bakeri
AGTTTAAGAAAACACTTCCTGATGCAATGCTGTGTTTCCTAAATCATTACAGCAACATAGTTCATACTATCAGAATAATTGAAAGAAAGCTATTGCATGTTAACTATGAATGCAGAACTATGACAGTTCTAATTAAAAAATTTTCTTCAATTCCTGTATAGGAAATTGCAACCTGAGCCATCTCAATAATATTTTGCTTTTCTCCTGAAGGTTCAAAGGATTATCTCAAATGCTTGCGTGATGAACAATATGTTAAGAACTATTTTTGTAAGTTCTGGCTATTCATACAGAAATGAATTTTTAACAGCTACAGTCTTTCCAATGACCTATGCTAGAAGACCCTCACAATGAATAGTGGCTTTTATTCAGATTATACAGTAGATGTGTGCTTGGTACATATATCATGTAGGAAAAAAGCCCACATGAATTGACATATAACTACCACACATTTGTTACTGGGGCAGGCACACATATTCAGGAAGCTAAGAAAAAATATTTTTTGCCACCAAATATGTGGAAAAGTTTTTTCACATATAAGAGTTTGTGTTCATGTGGGTTTATTTTATAACATATTTTTGAAGACTAGAGGAAAGAAAACAGATCTGGATGTAGCTGAATTTAACACAGATCACTTATGAGAGAAAAAAATACACATATTCATCAAATGAAGCTAAATAACATTATTTATTTTTAATCAGTCAAATATGCATGTGTGTAAAAAAAAAAATCCATTTATTTTCAGAGGATCAGGTTGGGCAAAATATCATAGCTCCAGGTATAATTCCCCATGAAAACCACTCTAGTAAAAAGCACTCTATTGAAATGACAGTTTATAGTGCAATCTTTTATATGCCTATTCAGAATTAATTCACAGTGAATTAATTCTGAGAGTCTTAGATTAAGGTATATAGAATCACAGTTTTAGCATTAATATGCATAACATTTTACATAAAATGCAATACTGCTACGTATTGGAGAAATGTGTATGTGCATTGTCCCTTCCCATAGTTTCCAGAGAGTGCAACAGCCCTGAAACCCTCTCATGCATTGGGAAAGTATGTGAGGTTGGACATATCATGATGGGCTGGTTGCTTGCACGTCAGTGAGGTAATCAATCCATTCTACATTATAATCCAGGCTTTAAAGGAGCTGTCCAAGGTGCTGGGCATTACTCCTAGATATGCCCAGCATCTTGGACAGCTCTTTTAAAGCTAGTCAAAACCTGAAATGGATTCATTGCCTCATTGACATGGAAGTCACTAACCACCACTGGTGTCATATGCACCCCTCCTGCAATATGGATGTTTCATATGTTTAAAAACATGTAGGAAGATTAGCATGGCCACATTCTGTTATTTTTAAAAGACTGGAGGTGTGTTTAGAATATTTCATTTTCACTTTGAAACCTAAATTGTGTGAATAACAAGCATGTTGAACTTGCTTGGGACAACCAATATGTCTTTCCATAAGGAGACTTTTTTTTCCTTCACTATATTGCTCCATCCCATTTCCACATCACTTTGCAGATATTTTTTTTCTTTTCTTTTCCTTTTCCTTTTCCTTTTTTTTTTTTTTGGTTAAAAGTCTACTCCAAAATCCACATTTATTTCCTGGACATGAAAATCTATGCACTGTTTTTGTAAGCAATTGCTCAGAATAGCCATGTTTGTGCAAGTGCTTTCTGCTAATATAGGCATTTTTGTACATTGTTTTCCCTAAAGTATGCATTTTAAGATCAGATGACTCCATCGCAATATTTGGAGAAGTATAAAAAGTAAAGGATAATTGCATTCTGGTTGAAGTATTATTTTGGGAAATGCAGATTATGTCAGTTCGAATTAAAATGTAAACCCAATGCAATTGGCCCCAGTTTCTGATTTTACTCTCAGAGCAAAGAAATAAACCTAAACTAAAAAACAGAAAACAAAACTTTTGAAATGCCTCTGCCTTTGAAGGAACTTAGAGCCGCATTTTTTAAAAAATCCAGTCTGCTTTTTCCTTGCTGCTGAACAATCTGCTTCAGCGTATTTCAAGAGCCTATCCAACACATTCAGACCTTCTTTTAAAAAAAGAAAAAAAAATCAATTATCTGAGAAACAATAAAAAATTCTTATTGCATGCTTAAAAAAAAAAAAAGATACAAAAGGTTAAGCAGAGCAGCCGGCATCTGCACACTAATGACATGATTGTTATGATAGGTGTTTGCTTTACCCTGGGAGTGGTAACATTATAATTCATCTACCTCTGAATGAGCGGCGACAATTAATGCAGTCAATGTGTCCCACGTGTTCCCTGTAGCATTAACAAGGCAGCTCAAGGCCCCTTGGCAGACACTGGGCTGGAAATTGAGACGGCTTCCTATTTGAATGTGATCCTGATTACCTCAGCAGGGCCACCTGCTGCTTAGTGACTGCTCCTTTTTTGTGTGTCAGCAGCCTCCATTTGTAGTGTCTCAGGGGAGCGCAACCTTGAGGGCAAGCCCAGCTGACACCAATCTGGTGAAACACTGGCTGAACAATCAGGTAGGCACTGGCCGACCAAGTCTTGCAGTTGCTGCACTTTCTGGAAAATTGGTTCAAACAATGGGCCTGTTTGTTTTGCGCACACCAAGTCCACCTCTGGCAAGCAGAGCAGGGGTTTGCAAATTGTGATTAACAGAAGAGGGGTGTGTGGAAGCTGCTGTCACCACTGAATTTGTCTAGTAAAAGTATGCAGTTCTTCATCTTCTAATAATTTTTGTGGGAGGGAATGGCTTGAAATCTCAGTAAAAATAATCTGTTGAGATTGTCATAGGTTATGCTGGACCTATCCCATTTATGTGACTTAACAAACCAAAAATAATCCTGGCAGCCATGCTTTATGGCATGCCTGATGCTTGATGGTTCCTCTTGTCAGGAAGGCCAGCTATGCTATTACACTAAGTGTGGCAAAGACCTCGTCTAGCAAACCTTGGTTCTCATGATTTTCTCTATATATGCCCAAGGATTGAGGTCTTCCAGGAGAGGGTGTTCTCTGGGTTCTGTTAGTGAGATCAATACACTGTGTGAGGATGCATGTGGAGGCCTTCTCAGCTGTGTCACCCAAGTTATGAATTCCCTACCCTATGAAGCCCAGTTGTTATTAATACTGCCTTCATTTTGGTGCCAAGTAAAGACATGGCTATTGGAGGCCTCTAAAATGTCCATGCACATGGTTTTAAACTGTTTTGATCTTTTTAATCTGTTTTAATTTGTTAATGTGTTTATTTTTTTTTTATTCTTTCAATATAAGGAAAGACACTACACGTGCTGGCCCAAATCCTGTAGGAAGTCCTGACTTGAGTAGGCACATTCAATCAATGAGATTTATCTACAGGTTAACTCATCATTCAACAATTGATTGAATAGATCTACTCTAGTTAGGACTAACTAACAAAGTGGCAACCAATGTCCTCAGCTTAAGTGTATTTCTACACTACATAGCTATAGTGATTTGATACCACTATACTCACAGAGCATTGGATGCATGTCAGGTCCAAAGAGCTACCTAACCCAGCACATTCTCATGAGCTATATGCTTGTAATATCCTGCAAAACCTTTTTGGATGTGTCTTATCATCACTCTTTTGTTGCCAGGGTACAGAAAGTATTCAAGAAAAATAAGAACAGGGACTATATCACTCAGAAGCAGGAAGGTTTTAATGCTACCATTCTGTTGCTGTGTTCTCATGGCCTGTGGGGTTATGGCTGACAAAACAGTGTTGTGGGAATCAGGTAGGCACTAATATCCTTTGCTTCTTCAAATATTATGAAGGCCTCAAGACTATTTTCAAAGACCCAGAATGGTGTGGCTGTCTGAGCACTATACTAAAATTCTGGGAAACCAGGATCCAAACCCCTGCTCAGCCACAGAAAACTATGGGACAACCTTTGGAAAGTTGCACTCTCTCATCCCCAGAAGGAGACGACAGCAAACCTCCTCCAAATCAATCTTGCCAAGAAAACCCTACAATAGGATTGCTGTAAGTTGAAATTAACTTGAAGGCACAAAATAACAAGAAGACTATACTGTGCCAGACAAAAATTGTTTGCAACCAACAAAGCACACATAACATTAATTAACTAATTGATTGGAACAAAAACCATATCTTATCTCCCAATCTTTTGCAGCTCTAGATTTGAAAGGACCAAGTATGATCAAGCAGATTTACAACTATGATTATGTAGCTTGCATCTATTTCACTAATTTATATCACCTTATTCACCCTGCACACAGCATCTCCAAAAGGTGAAAGCAGTCCTGTTGCATTCAGTGGGATGCATTTTGGGTAAGTGTATATAGAACTGAAACCTTAGAAACTTTATATAAATTTTGAATTAAGAAATAAGGCACTTCTATTCATAGGAAAAGAAATAAATTAGATTTTGCCAAAGACTCTGGCATTTGCTCCTATTTCCTGTAATATTTAAGTTGCAGAATTATTATATTTTCAGGTACAATTTTAGAGTTTTGAGCTACCCAATATCATTGGATCAATAAAGCTGGTGCAAGACAACATATTGCAGCTCATAAAAAATACCTACATTATGAAATTAAGTCAATTTACTGGAGTGTAGTCTCCTGATGGTTTGTTTGTAATCAGCAAAAAAGGCCTTGAGGGAGTGAGAATTAATGTGTTTCAGACTTTTTTTTATGGTGCAGCGCTATTCAAAGTTATAATCCAGGCATATGTATAATATAGAGACATTGTTTTCAGAAAATAAAAGTATTCTTTATTTGTTCCCTTGTGCTCAAGGCCTTTGTATTATTTACTTTTGCAAACTCCAGAATAAAGAATAGACCTCTGATTTACTACCATTTTGCATGTATTTTTTTTACAATTTCATTTTTTAAAAGAATGAGTGGTACTGTTGACCTAGAATATGGGTCTTAATAACCTTATGTCAGCATCATTTGTTCATGCTAGATAAGTCATTCATTCCATTATATTTGAAACTCCTCTTTCATCGAAGAACATCAGGGCTCCATTTTTAGTTTTACAACACTTTGAACAGATAGTTTCAGATGAGAGATAATTGGTTGCTCCAAAATCAACAAAAAGCTTCATAACTGAACAAGGACTTGGAGCCAGACCTCTACAATTCTAATTGTGTTGGACCAGTTAACTTCAATGACAGTTCTTGCAAACTCATCTAAGGAGCAAAAGTTTTTAAAGAAGTATCTGTGTTAGTCTCGTGCAGCATAAAAAGTAGGAAGCAAGCATGGGAGAGGAAAGGAATGTAGCAGTAACTTTAGGGCTAACTGATTATTATTTTAGCATGAGTTTTCATGGATAGAAGCCTGCTTCTTCAGATGCAGTGCAGAATGATATCTCAGTCTCAAGATATAAAGCATATATTTTGTGTGAGTGGAATGGAATACAGTAGGATATAGAAAGATGCAAATCATTGTCCTAAATTTTCGAAGGACTAGACATGGTGATACAAGTCTTTCAGATGTTTACAGTGGACAGTTAGTGCTCATATGTGGAAGCAATAAAGTTACTTACAAAAAGTCAGTTTCCTTGGGTTCAAAATCTTCTCTGAGAAGATTCTTTTTGTTACATATGCAGTAGTGAGGATTTTTGTGTTCTTATATGTAATGTGTCATGCTATTGTCTCTGTTCATGCTTCTGCTAATGAATTGGAATTTATAAGTATAATTTAGGTGAGCTATTTCTCTTTCTAGTCTTCCTTTGTAATTTCTTTATTCAAGGACTGTGACCTTTAAATCCCATACTGTATGTCCAGGAAGGTTGAAATGTTCTGCAATTGGTTTTGGGGTATTGCTACTACAGTCAAACTTGTCTCCAAGTTGAAAACTTGGTGATAGAAAGCTCCTATATTGCCTCTGAAATTGGAGTGGGGGGGGTTCACACAGGTTTTGTTTATAAATTTATCAGTACTTCCAGAGCCACTAATTTCCAGAGCCAATAATTTATAAACAATCATATGCCTGGTCTAAAAGTCAAGTTGAAAAATTTTCATGCACCTGCTGCAGTGACTAGTTTCAGTGGTAACAAGGGAGGGAACACTGAGGGCTGCAAAAACAAAGGAAGGCTGTGTGTGGCCTGCAGAACATATCACCCACTATCATAACCATGGGGATCTTTGGCCATCCATATTGGAGCAATCATTACCAAATAACGACATGGGTGCTATAGTTTTCTTTTCAAAATATTTTTTTTCAGTGTATCTGATTGTTATCCAATGAGCACAGACAGCACAGAACATCTTTGCTCTGTAGATTTTAATAATTACAGCAGAAAAATTAATATTTTTGTTTTAATGTGGGATTGGGGTTTGGGGCACTATTTTTTCATTGAAAACAATGGGAATTTGGTACGTCAACATTTATATCAGTTTCATTGATTTAGCTGGTCTGCCCTACCTGCAACTAATAATTGGATTTAGGCCTAAACTTTCAAAATCATTGTCAGGTTTCACATTTTTAAAGTGCCATTATTCATGTTTGGGATGGTTTCCTTATATGACTTATATCATGATACTCTTTCAAAGTCAAAGGCATATCTGGAAGGAAAAAAAAAAAACAGAAAGAAAACTCCCAAGTTAGTCCATATGGCTTATGCACATAAAGGCAGTGCAATTAAATCACAGGACAAGAAAATGATTCCAAAGTAGATAAGACGAAGATCATATTCTAAACTAGTATATGATCTTGATCGAATCCATTATGGAAGCAGTTCAAGATCATATGCTAGTTGAATATCTTGATCTTATCCATTTGGAATCAGTTTCTTGCCTTTTCCAGGAAGCCATGAAATTTTCTGAATTAATTTCATTGCTTTAGGAAGATTTAATATGATTGCAGGGTTTAATAACCTTCCTTCTTCCATTTCAATACCATGCTTACTTCCTGTGATAATCGTGTTTGATTCAGGCATTGATCAATGAGACATTCAATGGACTGTTCCATTAAACTGACAAGTTTAGAAACTAAGCTGCAGATTTGTTTCATACTCAGACTGAGCTGGCTAACTTTGAAGTTTATCCTAGATATTGTACCCATTTTTTTTGCATCTCGCTCATCAAACATTAGAATTATTCAGCTGACAGCCAATAAATACCTATATGTTTCAGGGAAATATGTGCGATTTTAAAAAGAAACCTATGAAAGGAGGACATGTAATCTGTACACCATCTGTTGCCTATTGCAATTGGCACTGACACAAAAAAAATTTTTTTTTACATTTTAAGCCATGAAGCAAGCACATAGATCATTTCTGCCTTGTACTTCTCCCATCTCATTACTGGAATTTATTCCCATGCTTTGTTGTCAGTGGACTATCCCGTCTAATTGTTTCTTACATGTGCTGTAAATCTGTCTGCCAATCAGTAAAAACTGTGGGATGTGAAACTGAGACCTAGCTATTTCCTCAACCAGAGCTGGCATGTAGAGTGCAGTGTTGAAATAAGAATGAAACATGTTTGCGCTCGTTCTCTATCATGCTGCAATGCGTGGCCTTTTCATTTTACTTTAGGAATTTTTAATATTCAGGCCATACCCTGCACATGAAGTCATTTCCCCTCAATATAATTGTAATGGTAATATGTACTGCCTAACAGGCCATGGCACAGCTGGCTGCTTGCCACAGCTGAGCCTCTGACTCAAAGCCTTTAATTCTTTCATGCCTCATCTGGTTTTATAGACTCTTTTGTAGTTTGCTCACTAGTATATTTGAGGGTTCCCATTGACATGGCTAAGGCCATTGACATTTCTCTGACATCACATTTAACTATTGAGGAGATACCCCAAGATATGCACCAATAACCTACATGTAGAATGAGGAGGGGGGAGGGAATGCCGCAACACTAAGCAAACTCTCTTGTGTTCTAATTCAGGAGCAGATGGATCCTGAAAAGACTTACCCAGGAGACTAAGCTGCTAAATTCTGCCACTGACTGATCAGTGCACAGTCATCCACGTATAAGTCCCAAGATGGTCTGTAAGGCCCATGTACATAAAATGATATAGAGCTTTGTGAAGATATGACTGCTCAAAGGACTGGAGTAGAATACTGCCTTCTTCTCGATCAATTTCATTATTCAGAGGAAGGAACTGATAAAACCACCTCTGAGTATTCCTTGCCAAAGAAAACCTTATGCATTCATGGTGTCACTGTAAGTCAACAGGCAACACACACACACATATTATTAAAGACCACTATCAAAGCAAAAACATTAGACTGAATAACCTGTAAGTGAAGCACTTGAGAAGTAGTTGGAAAAGTTAATTTTTAGAGCCACAACTTCCTAGCCATGCTGACTGTGAGGTTATGGGAGTTACGATCTTAAAACACACCTTTTCCAAGCTCTATGTTCTGGGGTAATTTTTACACAAAATTTTTCACACAAAATTCCCTACGATTGAGTTCCCTACAATTGGCTCCCCCCCCTTTCTTTTAACTTGGTAACTGGCAGCTGAAATGGCAACTGCACATGCAGACCGATGTCACTGAAAAGTATTATACTACATATATTTCCAACCAAAACAAAAATATTTCAGAGCAAAAATGGTGTTTTATACATACTTTGTTACTGAAGCATCTCTCTTTTGCTCTCTTTCCTTACAGCTTTATAAACAGCTTTCTTGTGGTTGCAAGTGATTTTAAAAAACTGTTCTGTATAGATGACACACGATACTCCTTCTGATTGTTTTCTGTCAGTAATCAAAAAGTTTATTTTTACCTATCATGCTTTTGTAGTCTTAACCTACCTAACAAAGTGTGTAGACTGCCTTTCTCAGAAATGTTCATGGCAGAGAACAAATATTTTTAAAAACTAAATATTTGTGCTTGAGGATCATAATGAATTACTTACACAGGTCATACTAATAACAGTGACATAATCCCTGTCACATGTTGAAAGCATTTGAGGTGGGGGGACATCCCTGTAAGCTTTGCTTATGCAAATACTTGAAGAGTACCTTTTCTGACAACTCTTAGGGGTTGCAAAAGTGATGCCATTCACAAGATAGTTGCTTTCCATTCTGCAATCATTCATGTGACCACTAAATCTGCAACCAGTGGCCTATATTGATTATCATACACCAGTATGTAGGATAATTACATTTTGCCGAACACTGTCCTCCCAATCAGCAATTAGGGGACAGTGTTCTCAGTGCTTCTGTCCACAGCAATGTATGTATCTTATGGGAACATTGATAGCTTAAGTCCTCAGGTCCAATTTGCATCAGCTTGCTTCCACTTGCCATATCTGTCAGGAGAAAAGAAGGAGTAACATGGATTCATGTGGGGCCATCTGGATTCTGTATGTCTTGACTAGTATCTCATTAGTATTACACAGGGGTGTAGCTACTGGGGTTAAAAATGAGAACATTACCCCCCAGATAAAAAATTCTGCCCTCAAATAAGATTTCCTTCACCCTTCAAAATGTATAGCATTGCAGTAACTTAAAATTTCAGTTGAAATTTACAAATATGATTTAGACATGCAAAGCAAAAGGGCAGGCAAAGTTACCAAAGCAGTGCAAACCCAGCAAATACGAGAATTTCCTCTGTGAATAGTTTTTGAAGCCTCATTCTCTGCAATGCCAGACATTGGAGGACTGATGGAAAATTTTCATGGGAGACAGAATTCTCATTCTGGGCCAATGGTCTCATTTTGCTCCCCAAAGCCACATCCAACATTAGACAACTTCCAGTTAATCTACTGACTCTGCTTCATATCAGCTTTTAAAATATATTTGTTCTCAACTTTTTTTCCCTCATTTTCTTTTGTTTTCAAAAGTGGTATTGTGACTTATGATTCTCATAAGGCATTCTGCTCATAGGGAAAAGAAAGCCCCAAGGCAAATCCTGTAGCTCTCCAGACTGTAAAGACAGCATGATGACAAACTGTGTAAATACGTGCAAATTGTCCAAATGCTGTCATGTGTTAGGGATTCTAGAAACCCAGGAAGTGTCCTTCACTGGCAGTTCAGCTCATATTCTTGCTCTGAATAAAACTGAGGCCATTGCAGCCAATTTTATTAAGTTTACCACTCGGATGAAATGTTGCGGTGAAATCATCACTTTGTGTTTTAGATTCCACTGCCACACTAACACGTTTAGTTACTATAACTGTGATAGTTTCCAGTAAATGCAAAACAATGTTCTTTTGTGCAGCAACTGTTGTTATATACACCGCATCCATTATTTAAAAGATACGTGAAATCAGAGCAGAAATATCTCTGCGATATCATATGGACCTACACAATGGATTTTAAATGGCAGATTAGCCAGTGTGGTAGAGTTCATATTTAAATGAAAAGCACTTTAAATGGCTTAGAAAACTAGCCTCCTGTGGAATTCTGGGACTGGAATGTAGATGGACACCATTGGTCTGTTCCTGCTTACATTGATGGTTTTTCATTTACATTACAGAGCTCTTCTCATTCTCTCCCAGTACTGGGGTCAAGCTCTCCCAATTATTTGTCGGCAAATTATTTCTCTCTTATAGGTTTTCATTTACATTGCACAAGATCTGTGTCTCTGCAGGTCATTCCTCTTTTTCACTTCTACTCAGTTTCCCCCCTCCTTTTTTTTTTCATTTCTTCCTTCTCTCGGGTCTCAGAAAGAAGAAATCAACATACCATTGTGAATAAAAAGTAATTACGTTTGATTTTGCAACGCAGACTCTTCTAGCTGCATCTGTATGACCGGTTTAAAGGGCAGATACTTGCTCTTACTTGCTAGCACACTTTTCAAGATGAGAGGAACTTGTCAGCCATTTGGATGGAGCCTCATCTTCATCAGGGCTGATTGTTTCTATGGCAAGTGACAAAAAGTTTTGTCTGCTGCCACAGCTCCCTCTGCATAATGAATATTAGCAAGACTAACTTTATTATAAATAAACATGAAGTTGCTTCAGAAAGAAGATTCCAGAAGGTCTGTTTTCTTTTCTCCTTCCCATCTCTATCCCTTAATGATTTAGGACCTCTCCCCCTCCATAAACTGATGTACTTTATGGATGGTCCCAGTACTCCATGACATTATAATGCAAAAAGGAAATAAGCATGTGGCCTTCAGTTTTGGTGAAAATCAACTAACAAATCTGACTGAGCAATACATGTCACAGGCACTTTGTTTTCCTGTAACTGTGCAGTCTTTGTTTTTCTGGGACAATCTGAACCCTTGCGCCAAAGTAGTTATGCTGAATCCAGTGTGAATAAGTGGCTCATAATCAGTCCTTGGTACTTAGGAGGCAACAGGATTAAGAACAGATGGAACACATTAGAAGAGAATTTGAAACTAGATGGAACTTATTATAAGTGGATTAAAAAACAAAGATCCTATTAAAATGTTTACGCATTCTTTGATTTTTTTTTTTAGGGGGGTAAGAATCATTAAGTTACAATATTATGGCAAAGATATGTGGCTAAAAGAGTAGTTTAGCATCAGTCAATTTGATCTTACCTCGAGTTTATTCTACTGAATAGGCCATTCTCTAAACATGCCTCAGCTGCCGACATTAAGGTCTCAGTAATTGTTACTTTTAAGAGCACATTAAAAATGCCATGAAACTGCTCGTCGTAACGATTTCTACAACGGTGCCCTGCAAATACACAGCTGGAGGTTGTCAGGCACACACCTCCTTAATAGAGGGTACTGTGTGCATACAATTAACACATTAATTTATGGAGTAAAATGATCAGAGGAGACTAAGGCTTCAAAGTCAAGCACTCGCTATTAAGCAGGGGCTCAGTTTCCAAGCCTGATGGTTACCAGTCCCACCCACAGATCCTGAGTCCATGAAGAAAACAGAAATGTTAAACAAGTGATATGGGTCTGTAGTGGCTGTTATTCTCTTTGCACCACTGTCCCCCAAGCATGCAGGATGTTTGTTTATTAGATTAGGAAGAGAGAATAGTTTCACTATATTGACTGTTTTATTTCTCAGCCATGTTCACCTTCAATCAACAGTGGTGAGACTGTCATGTTAATTAGCCTCCAAAACAGTAAGCTTACTGTGTTACATATTTTTGTTCTTCCTCCTTTCCTATCGCTTCCTCCTCCTGCTTTTTTTTTTCTTTTTCTGCTACAACAATTTATGTGCTTGCTTCCACTTTCCTAGAAAGATGCTGGTACTGATAATCTTGATCATTTTACTGCCAGTGCTTTCACTTGCACTCTGGTTATCTTACTTTTTACCATAATGTGTTTCTTATTCTCTTCTTCCCTTTTCTCTTCTTCTCTTTTACCATTGGCAATCTTTTCTCCCCAGATAAGAAAGAATCACAACCATGTGGTCTGTGTCCACAATCCAAAAATTGGGTTGTGATTTTTTGGCAAGGGGTGCTTTTTGCAAAAATTTCAGTGCTCAAACTCCACTGTGGTTCATACAAAGTAATGAGTTTTTTTAATGAAAAATTTTTTTCTAAAAAAACAATATTTTTTGTGTAAAATTCCGTGTTTTTCATGCAAAAATGAAAAAATAACTGAAAACTATGCAAAAATCTCTCGTAATCTTACTGGGGTTGGGGGAGGAGAAACACTTCAAATTTTTCATTCCCATAAGCAGTCTACATTTTTAGCAAGTCTTTACCTTTAAGACCCTAAATGATATCTGTCACTTAGGGACACTAAAAAGAATACACATCTCCATATGCACCTGCCTAGCACAGTTCATGTGGGTCCCTGCTGTCAGGGATGCAACTGATCAGCGTGGAGAAGAATTTGGGGAGTGGAACCTCCCAAAAGAAACTTATCTATTTTCTCTCATCCTTTAGACATCACCCAACTTCCTTTTTACTCTTCCTGATCTTTTGAGAATTTTAGATCTTAACCTGCAGTGTGAATTAGGGTTAAACAGCAACTGTAGATTGTGATTTTATTGACACTTCTTAAAGAAACCTGCTACTGAAATACATTGGGCTGGATGTCAAGCGAAAAGGATTTTGTTTAACTTGTTTAACTGATGTCTCTAATCTAACTATGCTGTTATTTTTTATGTGCAGGATATGCTTCTTCAATAAGTATTAAGGGATGGACAAGATTTTTTAAAGATGGACTTATTACAATTCAGAAATTTCTACAGAAAGAGGACACAAAGAATTTGACATTTTACAACTGAGGAGAGAGAGAAATAGACAAATCACACCATGTTGCTTGAATGATTGCAACTGCTTAGCCCTCAAAAGTCTAGCATTCAAATTAAGATGCTTATTCCCTGTAGTAAACCTGATTTTCCTTCCACAATAAGGTTTCCTCAGAGATTGCATTAGCAATCAGAATTTCAAATTAAACCAGTGTTTACTTCCAGTGATCAACTGTAAAACAAAGCACACTACATGCAAAATATATAGATGAGGAAACATATGCTATCATGAAGAGATGCTTTTATCTGTTTGAGGGAGCCCCATTTTCAGAATGTACTTAGCAAGCGGGTTGATTGTTTTCTCTGCTGAATAGCTGTGGTCTATTTAATTAGTCTGGTAAGTAAGAAATTCATTTGTTTCTTATTTTAATAAATTTTAGATTTGTCCTCATAAACAAGAAGGAAACAACTTGAAGTCTCCCTGTGTTATTATATTTTAAGAGAAATGAATGGGGGAGACAGTGAAACTAACGATTTATCCATCTGTAGTGGTAGCTATTGAGCTCAGAGAAATGGCTTCACTCCAGGATAAGGAGTACGGTCTGGAGATTGTGTGGGAATTGTTGTGTCACCAGCAAAAGAGACAGAAGTTTTGCAATTGATTTTTCAAAAAACAGGGCATAAGATTGGGCATCTTAAAACCAGATGATGCTCCTTCTTGAAGGAACTGATTTTAAGTGCCATCTTAACTTAAAGATGTGCTGTCTGGAGTGGACTAAGATTACGCACAAGTTCCTAATAGTAGAGCCATCTTTCCTGCCATCTGATCTAAGAGATCAGAAGTAATTTCAGAACCACTCACAATAATCTTTGAGAACTCTTGGAGAACAGGAGAGGTCCCAACGGACTGGACGAGGGCAAATGTTGTCCCCACCTTCAAAAAGGGAAAAAAAGAGGACCCAAATAATTATTACCCAGTCAGCCTGACATCAATATCAAGAAAGATCCTAGAGCAGATCATGAAATAGTCAGTTTGTAATTATTTAGAAAGCAATGCCATAATCACTAAAAGTCAACATGGATTTCTCAAAAACAAGTCATGCCAGACTAATCTTATCTCTTTTTGTGACAGAGTTACAAGCTTGATAGACGAAGGGAATACTGTGGACGTAGCATATCTTGATTTGACAAAGTTCCCCATGACATTCTTGCAAAGAAGCTGGTAACATGTGGGCTGGACACTGCTACTGTTAGGTGGATTTGTAATTGGTTGACTGATTGAACCCAAAGGGTGCTCACAAGTGGCTGCTTTTCATCCTGGAGAGAAGTGACTAGTGGGGTGCCACAGGGTTCCATCCTGGGCCCAGTGCTATTCAACTTCTTCATCAATGACTTGGATGAAGGAATAGAGAACATATGGATCCAATTTGCAGATGACACCAAATTGGGAGGGGTTGCTAATACGCTAGAGGACAAGATCAAAATTCAAAATAACCTTGACAGATTGGAGAATTGGGCCAAAGCTAACAAAATGAATTTCAACAGAGAGAAATGTCAAGTCCTACACTTAGGCAGAAAAAAATGGAATGCACAAATATAGGATGGAGGACATGTGGCTGGATTACAGTATGTGCGAAAGGGATCTAGGAGTCTTGGTAGACCACAAGCTGAACATGAGTCAGCAGTGTGATGCAGCAGCCAAGAAAGACAATGTGATTCTTGGTTGCATCAATAGGAGTATGGTGTCTAGATCAAGGGAAGTAATGGTAGCACTCTATTCTGCTTTGGTTAGACCTCATCTGGAATACTATGTCCACTTCAATTCAAGAAGGATATCGACAAGCTGGAGCATGTCCAAACGAGAGCAACCAAGATGGTGAAGGTGGAAGCCAAGCCCTACAAGGCTGGCTTAGGGAGCTGGGTATGTTTAGTCTGCAAAAGAGAAGGTTAAGAGAGGACATGATAGCCATGTTTAAATATTTGAAGGGATGTCATATCGAGGGGGGAGCGGGCTTGTTTTCTGCTGCTTCAGAGACTAGGACAAGGAGCAATGGATTCAAGCTGCAAGAAAGGAGATTCAACCTGAACCTAGGAAGAACTTTCTGACAGTCAGAGTTTTTTGGTAGTGGAATATGCTGCCTCAGAGTGTGGTAGAATCTCCTTCTTTGGAGATTTTTAAGCAGAAGCCAGATGGCCATCTGTTGGGAGTGCTTTGGTGTGGGTTCCTGCATGGCAGAAGATTGGACTGGATGGCCCCTGTGGTCTCTTCCAACTCTTTAATTCTACGATTCTATGAGAGATTTGCCAGTAGAGCATCTGGCTGGCAGAACTGATCCTGTGGCTAAGATCTACCAGCACAAGAGACAAAAAAGGAGCAGAAAAGAAGGTTGACAGCAGTAGTGAGTTAAGACAGGTTGGAACTTTATCTAGTTCAGGAAACAGTTACTAAACCCAAAATTTCATGGCCATGTAGTTCTGGCACCCCAGGTAAACACTGGTCTATACAAATGTGTTCTCCAATGCTCCCACCTGCAAAAAGATGAAACAAATTTGATGGGGAAGTAAGAAATTTTCTATTTCAGGCTACTCATAAAGAATGTGACCAACAAATGATATGAAAACAGAAGAAAAGCAGAAAAGAAGAAAGCTTATCCTAAAATAACATTGCTGGTTATTTCTAGCATTGTGGGGAATCCAGGGCCAAATTTGGTTTCAGAGAGGTTCTTGGGAGCCATACTATAATGATCAATGTGATCAAAAATAGCAAAACATTGGTTTTTACCAGTGCCAACACATGGACAAAAAAGACATATCATTTTGAACAGGAGAAGTCAGAATTTGAATTACAGTTGTGTAAAGGTGATGAGCATGTAATTTCCAAGATGTATAAACTTTTGTTGAAATTTGAAATGGAGGAAGACCAGATTGAAGAATATATGATAAAATGATCTAAGATCAGTGGAAACATATGTGGTTAAAGGAATTGACATTTACACTTTCCTATAATCTTAAAATCTTAAAGAGATTTTTTATAAAATGATATATAGGTGGTATACGACACTAGATAATGTGAGCAACATGACAATACATTTTATTATATGTGGTGGACCTGTGAAAAAGCTTTCAAAAATTGGATTCAAATTCATATATTGATCCATAAAATTCCAAACATGAAGATTCAATTTAAACCAGAAATATTTATTTTGAGACTGTTGGATACACAACTAGAGAAGATCCATGGAAGATTATTTCTATGTATGATCAAGGCAGTAAGACTTTTATATGCATAAGAATGGAAGAATTCAGTCTGTTGTTTACCAAGGCCAAGGAGCTGAGAATTCTAAATGCCCCTCCCAAAACTACAAACCCAAGGATTCAACAGGATGTTGACAGTGGAACACTAGCACTATAACAGTGTAGTGCAGAAATGAGCTGATGCTCTTGGATGTCTCTCATTCAGAGTATTGCCATAAGTGAAAGACAACTTAATGGTAATTAACAGTAAACAATGCCAAATTTCAAGTATTTCTACATCAATTAATGGAATATTAATTGAACAAATAAAGAGCTGGCAATATAATGAATGCCACTTGAAGGAAATATACCAAGAGTAGGATTGTGGATCTAAGGAGCGGGGGCACAGCTGTCCTTTTCCTGTTGACAAAACTTGGAAAAGGTGGCTGGGCAAGTCAGTGCACAGGAATGATGTCAGCACTGTTCAGTATTCATCCCCACCATTGCCTGACACAGAAAAGACATGGAGAAGAGGGTAACACTATGCTAACGGAGAAAAGGGGTAGGCCAGGCCAGGCAAGGAGAAAGGAAGTCCTGGGAAGAATGTGAGGCAGGAGTACCAGGGACAAAGTCTTACTTCCTCCTTTAGATAATGGAGGTTAATGGGAAAGATTAGCCTGCTGAGCAACACAAGTCAGTCAGCGTTTGAGGCCAGGGAATAAAGGCGTCAGGAAAATATCATGCCATCAGAGGCTGAGTGGAAGAGGGAGAAGCAATCCACAATTAAGGAAGGACTGAGATGTGCTACTATGCTAAATAACCTAAAGGCACCAGATATTGTCTCATCAGGGAAGCTTAAGCAGGGTCAGCTCTGGTTATACTTGGATGGGAGATGGCCAACGAACACAATGTGCCATATATTTCAAAAGAAGGACATGGCAAAATCACCTCTGAGTATTCCTTGCCTAAGAAAATCCTATGAAATTCATGGGGTCACCCCTAAGCCAACCAGCAACTTGAAGGCACATACCTAACAAAGCACCAGAAATAGTTCATGAATCTTCTCAGGAGAATGAGAAGAAGCTGAGGAAGAGGCCTGATAGGCTTCTGCTGTATGGGAAATACAGGTGGAAGCCACCTCATTCAGTAGGATTTGTTGTACCTAGGAAGACCTTAAATGGAAAGAAACAGTTGAGGGGGAGAAGGAAGGGACTTGGCACAGAGATTGTAATCTGTGTTACTGAACACATTTATAATATATAATTTGTGATAGTAATGTTGATATTGGGGTACAAGGAGAGGTGGGGAAGCAGAAGGTATTACTCTGACAGACAGGATAGTTTCCTCATTACAGATATACTTCAATTAACAAAATAGATGTGTTCCTGGACATTAATTCTTTAACAGAAGATTTGGTACAAAGGATAGAAATAATATTAAAAGAATAGGGATAGGGTTCCACACTACAGAAATGAAAATCAGTTCCACATATTTCATCCAACTTTTTATTCAGCACTAATAAGTGTGTTGAAAATGAGGCAACCAGGTGAGGTAAGCCTTGCATAATTAAAAAAAAATTCGAATCTTCTAAAGTTCATCTCAAACTTCCAAAATGCATCCAGGGATTTTTTTTTTCTTCCTTTCACCAGCCTCCACATTTCTTACAATTTGCATTTTAGTGGCCAGACTTCTGAATCTTTGCTTCTTTAACATGCTGAGGGTTAGTTATTGAGACAGGTTTATCTGCTTTCTCCCCTTTCTCCCTTTTTTGCAGTTCACATATGCTCAATAAGGGGTTCTGGAGGGAGCTTCTGTTTACCTTGACTATTGTAGACAAGCACACACATCTAAAGTGGAATCAGCTAGAGTATCTCTTTTTCTTTCCTAGCTCAAGCTTCATTGCAATTTACAGCAGATCCTTGTTCCAACTTGATACTAAAAGTCTGTGTTTCTCCACCTCGCCTTCATCATCCTCCAAATACTAATACTGATTTTAAAAAACCTTTCAGTTAGAAGAAAAATAAGAAAAGGAAGAGCATAAAAAAGACTTTGTAAAAAGGAGCTTCTTTGTCAGACTTTGTTAACTGAGATTTGCCTGTATTCCTCTCCCAGACTTTCTTTCGCTGTGCAAGGGGTAGAGGGTTAGCAACATACTTCTGCTCACTTCGTACACTTTCACTATTAAAATAAAATAGGCCTGAAAAATCCCAGAAGGCAGTTTCACAGATTTATAGGGTAATTATATCTCAAACAATTTCCCCTGCCTTTCTGGAGTACCTAAGCCAGAAGAAGAGATGCACTATAGCTTATCAACAGCTTATTAACAAAGAAATGTTTGTTTCCCAACAGTTGTGAATAGGACAGTGAGGAATGTATGAATGAGTGACTACAGAGACTAGCTAAAAAAAGCATTGGCCCAAATTGCTTCGTTTTGGTCCTACAAATAGAGGCACCACGACTTTGGAATGCAGGTTGTTTCTGTTAATTTGGAAAATATGATTTCAACAGAAAGGCCTCTATTTCCCCAGCAGGGTTATTCTGTTGGCTAGAAGGTTTTGGTTCTACAAAAAAAAAACTGGTCACGTTATCTCTTCAGCTGAGCCTGTTAAATTACAAAAAGAAAATAAAAGATCAAGGTGCTTATGTTGCCAGTGTAGCATGCTAAGTTTTCCCACAAACAATATTCATATGGTACTGTGGTTTTATAGGCATAACACCACAGGCTTCTCTAATGATTTTCCTCCCCAGCGTGTCTCTGTATTAGTAAAACATAAGACAAAACAAAAAGAAATTGACTTTCAGAACTTCCTTTGACCTCAAGTTTAGGCTCAGGGCTTGGTGAAGGAACAGAAAACACAGGGGAAAGAAAGGATTCATTGGTCCCATGGTTATTTTTAAAGCCACAAGAGAAGGGAAACCCATAAATGTATGGAAGAAGACAAAAATAATTTGGGAAAGGCTTTATATTGCCACAAGAATGTCAGGGTACAGAAGCAGCACAGAGGCAGAGTGCTATGTATTACATTGACTGAGCAGAGTAAACCTATGTCCAGCTTGATGTTAGTCAAGGAAGCCCTTGAAACCTGGCTGGGGCAAGCGACTGAGTTAGGAACCCCTTAAACTTAACCAAGGTAGTGGATGCTAATGAAGGTAATAGAGCATCTGTTCCTCAAGAGAGCCATGTTATACTTTTAGGGTAAAGTGGTAGAATTCATTTAGTGCTAAACTGAACATATGTTTGGAAATAGATGTCAATAGATGTGTGCTGCATATATCTAAGATATACAAACTGTAGAACCAGCAGGAGCATTGGACTATGACCCTGGAGGCCAGGGTGCAATTCCCCATTCAGCCATGGAAACCCACTGGGTGACCTTCTCAGTCCTAGAAAACCCCATAATACATTTGAATTAGGGTCACTGTAAGTCAGAAACAACTTGAAGTCACACAACAACAATACCTTTTACTTCCATGTTTTAGGTGTAATACCACCTGATCTGGAAATTTTGCATTTCGAGTTGGAGAACAAGTTGGTACTAACAAAGGGAGGCTGGACTAAGGTTTGGTAAGGTTACCACCAAACTTGCCTCTCCATGATGAGTCACTGTTCCTACATTTGATGTAAGTAATGACATCATATTTTGGGTCTCCATGGCCCCTCTTCCATAAGGGCATGTAAGTGGAAAATAGGAAGTCCCAATATAATGGTTTTAATTCATCTGTCAATCACTCCATATGTTCTCATCATTGTGTGGGTGATTTGCATTGAGAAGGTCATTAACTAGCCCTTGCACACATGCACATGAAGGCACACCCACACACCCACATACACACACTCAGTCTCCTCTCCATGAGTAGGGGTTGCAATAGTACTTTCCACCTCATTGTTCTTTTGTGCCTTCCAGTCATTTACAGCTTATGGCAACCCTATGATGGGGTTTTCTCTGCAAGATTTGTTCAGAGTGGGTTTGTCTCTGCCTTCTTCTGAGGCTGAGAAAGTGTGATTTGTTCAAGGTCACCCAGTGGGTTTTCCATAGCTGAACAGGAATTTGAACCCTGGTTTTCAAAGTCATAGTCCAACACTTGAAGGACTATACCACACTGGCTCTTTTCCACCTCATAGTCCCGCATGTAAATATGGATGTTCTCTCTGTGGAGCTATACTTATAAAAGATTAATCCTTTTATCAAATAATCTAGTGTGGAGTGCTACTATTCCAATTCTATACTGAGTGATCCATTCCATCCTGCTCACCCCTCCCACCAACAGTCAATGAACATTCTGTCTTCATTGGGCTCTTTTGCAGGTTTTCCCTCCACCTTTGGTTTTTGTACCTTTTTTTTTTTAAAGGGCAAACCCTGTGGTTACCCTAAGACTAGTGACAGCTCTCTCTTGTGCATGGCTAATGGTATTTTGGCTACATGAGAAGGACACTCATACTTAAGTGCTAGAAATGGGGAAAAAAACATGTCCCATTCGCACATGCAGGTAATCACCTGATTTTGTAGTAATAATGAAGTACCAAATGTGCACTTGTGAACCAGGCCCACATGTTTGGGGGATCTTTTCCAGAGGTTCACATTTGACACAAAACTTCTGAAAAGGCGGGGGGGGATTTTCATACCAAAATGTTGTTGATCACTAGATGGTCAGTCAGTGCCTATGTCCACAGGAGGTTTCCTTCTTTCGTCTCTCTCAGTCTCTTCCTTCCCCTCCTTTTTTCCTCTGCCAACCTTGTAATGCACAGATTGTTGGCACCCCCCAAAAAAACAATCAGTACAGTCACAATGACTTCAGCAGACATGCTGGAATGAGAGCCAGCAGAAAATGACTTTAATGGGAATATGTTGCAAAGCAGCTGTTGGAGTGTGGTAACAAGATGCTGAATAAATGGCAGCTACATAACTTCCCCTAATCAGATTGGAGCAATCAGCTTGAAAAATTTTCCCATATGTTGGAGAGTGGAGCTCGTGCCTAGGGTTATGGCAAGGACACAGGCCACGTTAAGGTTACACAGTCTGGCTACAATTAAACACTCGCTGCAGAAATTGTGATGATGCTTCGGGGAGCTATTGCACTTTAGTCATTCGTAATTGCTCATTCGGAAATTACTCACTCCAAAATTACTTAGGGCCCTGTTCCACGTTTTACAGCATATGTTCTCAGAGAAAGAAAATATTATCTTTCCAGTGGGTATCAGCGTATGAATTTGTTTATGGCTATTAATGCAACTTAATATAATGGGATTGTTCATTAATAAAGTCACTTAAGATGTCGGGGCTATAATCCAAACACAGATTTCCACACAAAATTTCCTGTGTTGGAAGATGCCCTAATGGTGGGCCTCTCTTTCTATTTTTAATCTTGAACATGCACTAGTTACCCTTTCATGCACAGTACCAAAGAGGAAACTTGCAAATTTGCTCTTTAATAATAACAATGGCACTGCTACAATGAGTTGTGTTACCTAATAGCTACCTACAGATTATTATTTCCTCTGCTTCAGATCCAGTAAAGCAATGAGAAAGTGAAGAGGGGAACTCTGTATAAGATTGGAATTGTACAAACTTTGATGATATACTTTGGGCCTTTTAATATTACACTGTTATAGGGCTATTACTCTACTTTCCACATCCTATGGAATCCTGGGGTTTGCTGTTCAGGGAGGGGCCTTTAGAATTCTCAGCCAGAGAGCTCTTTGGCCTCAGTAAACTACAAACTCCAGAATTCCACAGGATGTTGAAAGTGAGATAATAGCACCATAGCAGTGTAGTGCAGAAAAGTCCAAAGTAAAGTGATGCCACATCCCCATGCATGTCCATTTTGAAGGAAATGTAAGCCTTAATCTTAATAAACTTCAGACATTTTGAACAATATATCTGAATTTTGTTGTGTCTGGAAAGTTCGCTTTCATTCAAATTCCCCTCTGACTTTGCTCAAGTGTGATTTCTTTCAATAATGCTCTTCAAAACTTTTATGCACAATCACATGATCCCAAGCCAATGATTATTTTTGTTGGGTATCATGGAAAGCATAGTTTGTGACATATGGTGTGCGCTGGATTGTGAAGTCTGCTCTACACACTAGAAGATAGTGTAGGAAAGTCTTTGAAGCCTAGTTTTGAAGATTCCAGGTTGCTATGAAATCTCTGTCCAAGGCTACCCTAGAAAACCAGATGATGGAGAGTGGGGAGTGAAATTGAGGCAATGCTGCATAGAGCTCAGCATGGCCCATAGCTTGCCCTTTGCCCTTTGGGCAAGCCTGATGTTTAGAGGACAGCAATATGGAAGGAACATTCATCTCCCAGTCCTATTAATTTCTGTCAATGGAACTTCATGAGTGGGTAGACACTGGGTCGTGAATTTTATCCTTTTCCTCAGGCAGCAAAATGATTGTGCAAACCTTGATCCAATGATGGGTTTACTAAGCATCTGAAAAAGAGATATTGGCCTTTTCCGCACTGGGCAAGGGAATTGCCCCGTGCCGGTACTCACCGGACCTGTGTGCTTCATGCGAGGGTCCAGGCTGGTCCGGAGCAGTCCGTGGCCGCCGCTCCACACTGCTCCGGGGACGAAAATGGCGGCTTCCGGTTGGTCAACGCTCTCCACCAACCGGTGAAGCCCGCCAACCTAAAGCCTGCCCCTGAACCTGAAAATCTGCACCGGAGCACAGGAATGGAGTGGCACGGTCCATGCTTTTGAAAGACCTGTTTTAAGCGGTCCTTCAAAAGCACGCTGAACAGCCACTTTGGGTTGCTCCAGAGCAGGCTGAGGTCCGGAACTTCACAAAGTAGTCCGGGCCCAGTCTGCTCCCAGGTGTAGACGTCCTCTCTGGAGGATGCTCTGCACTGTTTTAAAAACCCAGTGTGGAAAAGGCCATTGACAAACTTTTTATCAGTCTGGTTGGGGACTCTAAAAGCAACATCTTTTTAATTGCTTGGAGCTGATTCAAGCCTTCCTATATTACATTAATCTCTTCAGTATCTTTTGGAGGATGATCAACAGAGCCAACATGGTAACATCCTCAAGTAACATTTTCAGGTATAACAAGCTGCATATTACATAACACAATTTTATCCATTTTAAGAAGATTTTTTTGTTGGGGGTGATTGCGGGAAAATAAGGGCACTCTTCCCCCACTGTATACTGACTTCTGCCTTGAAAAGGAGCTAGGGATTTTCCACAAATTCTGAGCTGCCACCATCCATGGCTTAACCCTATTCTACAGCAATGAAGTGGGACATTGCCTAGGGTTACAATCTCTATGCTTAAATTCTTTTCTCTTCTCTCACCTCTCCCTTCTGGGTGAGAGGAATCCTAGCTACATGTGTGCTGAGTGATATGTGGGAATGGAGAGGAAACAGACATTTTACAGAAAAGTATTTATTTTAAAGCATGCAAGGTCAACAAGAAAATAATATTCATGAAAAGCTCCCCCTCTTTTCAGGTACACTTAATAGTTACAAGTAGTTACAAGAACAGATAGATTCTCCAGATCAGCCAGACTTCCAAAATAACAAAAGGATCTAAGGCAGATAACTAGATAACATTCTAAGCTACTTACAGCAGTTGGTCATTTTCTGAGATGGTATGCAGGGGGGTTAGGAGACTGCCTATTCTGTCTCTATCAGCATCCATGCCCCCTCTTTATGTTTTGGATTTCTCCTTTGTTCTCTCTACCTCATGGTCTCTCGAAGATTTTTATAACTTCTCCATCAAAGCATCTCAAAGATTCTCACCTTTCTCCCCCAATTGGACAACTATCTCTCCAGACCTATGATGCTCACCCTAATGAAACTAAACCTAGCAGATCATTAACCCTTTATATGCCTGAAGGGAGAACTATCCCCTTAATCACTGGAACCTGGATCATGAGAAACCCCATTATCACAAGAGGCAGCTGGAGACTTTTTATAAATTAGTTGTACTGCTAGTAATGGTTTTCAGACAGTAGGTGTACAGTTAGTTAAGTGTCTAACTAAACACTGGTTCCACGGGATTCCTTTCCTGCCCATCTTAGTATTTTCAACTGATCTTAATTTTCTAGGGATAATATACCTGCATCTTTTCAACATATTTTCCCTTTGTTCTGCATGGATAGCAGAGTTGCATTTACCATAGATGAAAGATAACTTTTAAAAAAACTATTGTTTGAAGAATAGGCATAGCAAATTGGTGTGTGCATACATATAAATGTAAATATGTTTCAGTGTAAAAATTAATAATAATGCAAAATATAAGAATAATTTAGAGGCAGATCTTGATTTCCAATTTTTTTTTAAAGTTTCTTCTGTCTCCTCCCACACTTGTTTATAAAAGCTGCTTAATTGAACAATGCCTTTCTTCCATGAGCAAATGCTTGTTTTGTTTACTTAGTGGTAAAAAGGAATGTTGTCTGTGTTGTTGTACTCTTCCTCCTCCTCGCTATGCTTTTTCTATCCCATATTTCCAGAGCAGATGTGTAGCACTAGTAGAGGCTCTAGGGCTTAGACCTAGGAAGCACTGCTTGAGACTGACGTTCTGCTCTTTCCAGGGAAGTGGGACCGCTATCCAACTAAAACAGAATTTTAGCATTAAATAAACATGGTCCTTCACAAGGGGCTACAGAAGTTGTTCACTTATGTACTGATATACTGAGATGAAAAATAAAAAAGATAACTAACACACCCTGTAGTTGATAGACACAGGGATAATCAGCCTCCTTGCAGAAAACATTCCCTTTCAGTTTAAAGACAGTCATTTAGCAAAACACAAATTCTGAAGTTATTAAGAGTATGCTTTAGTGGCCAGAACCCCAGATGTAAACTGTAAAATGCCTTGGAATCAGTGTTACAACATGTACTAAGAGCTATCACTAAAGAGTTGCCTCCCGAGGTACATTTCAAAAATAACAGATATATGTTTAAAATAAGTAGGACAATTCATTCTACAGTTGTTGCATAATGTGGATAATGTGTGTTGGAGTGGGGGAGCATTAATATTGCTCAGTCATTCTAGTCAAATGCAAGTCCATTATAAATATTTCAGTCTTATTATATTGATCTTGTTAGTTCAGTGTTGGCATCTCTTGTGCAAGATCAAGTCATAATACCAGGAATTTCATCATCAATCCTTCTATCCCCACTTGAAGTTTTAGGTCCTTATCACACTACACTGTAATAGTTCTGTCTTCCACTTACACTGCCATGATAACATCCTGTGAAATTCTGGGATTTGCAGTTTAGCAAGGCCCAACAGCACTCTGGCTGAGAATTCTAAATGTTCCTCCCTAAACTGCAAATCCCAGAATTCCATAGAAAGTTGCTTATAGCATTTAAAGCAGAATAATAGCACTATAACAATATAGTGTAATAAAGCTCTTAGCTCACACAAAAGGGATACCTAATTGGGATCAGAAAAGTAGGCTTGCAAGGCTTGCAAGAACAAGACAAAACAAAACAGAACATAAGGAGAAAATGTGAGAAGGTTCCCCAAACAGCTCACTAGTAATTCTGTGGCACGGAATGTAGGCAGATTGAAATAAATACTGATAATTGGGTAGGAGGGAGAATGGAATGAAATGACTGGAGGGGGACGGTAGAAGAAAAGACATACAGAGATAGAATGAGTGGACAAAATTGTCTCACTGGATAAATTATCTCTCTGAGTAGCTGTTTTCAGAATGAATGCAGAGGTGTTAACAGTGAGAGTTTTCCTATGAATGGATGGATAAAAATTACAAGATTTTTATCCAACTGAAATTGGACACAACCTAACTATGCTCCAGAAAAAAAACACCAAAAGTATGGGGGGGCAGATTTGAGTGTCTATTAGTGATGGACAGATTGCAGAATTTGTTCCATCCCCCCCAACTTTGTAGGTTCCACTTCCAAGTTAATTTTTTGAGTATCCTTGCTTACATGGCATAATTCATCTAGTAGTTCTTGGACACACTGGATGAAGATGATGGGAACTGCAGTCCTATCCTGTAAATCTAAATGGCAATGGGTTGGAAAAAGCTGCTTCAGTTTTTTCTACTTTCAAACTGTTTTTCTGCTGCTCCAGAGAGTAGGTCATGGACCAACAGATTCAAATTACATGAAAATGGATTCCATCTAAACATAACAAAGAATTTTCTGATGGTAAAAGCTGTTTGATGGTAGTATAGACTGCTTTGGAGGATGGTGAACTTTCCTCTCTTGGAGGTTTTTAAACAAGGATGGCCTAGATGGATCACGTGATCCCTTCCACTGCTATACTTCTATGGCCATTTACACATGGGATAATAAAACTGGTGCAGTGCGTCCTCCATGGAGGATGTCTGCACCTTGGAGCGGACTGGGTCCAGAATACTTAATGTAGATCCGCACCTCAGTCCACTCCGGAATGACCGCAAGTGGTCCTCCAGCGTGCTTTTGAAAGACCTGATTTTTTTGGGTCTTTCAAAAGCCTGCGATCTGCAGAGGGTGGGCTTTAGGCTGGTGAGCTTCAGCGGTTGGTCAGGATCCACAGCCAACCAGAAGCTGCCATTTTGGACAGCGAAGCAGAGCAGATCGATGACCACGCACTGCTTCAGAGCAGCCTGGACTGGACCGGGGAGTCAGAAGATCCAGTAAGTAGCGGCGCGGGGCGATTCCCTCATCCCATGCAGAAATGGCCTATGATTCTAGAATGATATTGTGGTGCTGGGTCACACCAGTATGTACACTACTTGATGGTTACAATATAAGTTGGTTATTTGTATGTTTCAATAATTACATCAAATACTAGAAGTAAAACAGTAATCACAACGTACTTATCTCATAAAAGTGCTGCCTGACCACCATCTTCCATTCTCTGCTTAATAGTTGCAGCATAATAATGTTTTGTAGCAGTGCAATGAAAAAGTAGAAATCAACACCAAAAAAGATGAAGAACATCTGCAGTGGAATTTTGGCACATGGCTTTCTTATCTAGGAGTGGGGCAAGGATGCTGGAGAAGAACCTTTATCCCAGAAACTGGGTACAGTCCTTTAAATCTCTAAATAAAAGAGAACACAAAGGTGTAATAGGTGCCCATTAACTTACAGCTGTTGGTAGTACAGTTAAACTATTTTAGCTTCTGGACTTAGGGGTCTCAGAGAGACCCTCTTCTTTATAAGCTCATTCTATGTGGCAAGCCTGGATTTCTGCTCCAAACTCCTGGCCTGATGGCATTACTGCTAGGTCTTATCTGACAGTGCACCTCATTCCACTCACTTCTTACTTGGCAAATCTGGAGACCTGCTGGAAGGAAGAAGGTGGACAATAACACTGTGGGACAAACAAGTACATGGTTGCTTTGTCTCCTCATGGTTTAGAAGATTTAAAAGTCTATATCTGGAACATGAAGTAGGAAAGCTATTATAGGGGGAGGGAGAATATGGGGCCTTCCAGATATTGCTGAACCATAATGCCTATCATTCCTTACCACTGACTATCCTAAGATTAATGGAAGTGCTACTCAAAAAACATCCAGTTTCCCTAACTCAGATATATACACATGGCTACATGGCTGTGCTGTATTGCTGCAGTAACCTGTGTCACACGGGGTTCCTCTTACATAATTCTTTATATGAATTTGTATATGGAAAAGAGAAAGATGTCTGGAGCTGGCTTGAAGATCTGAAGCTGGTTCAGTCATGTCGTGTAACTTGTTCTAATCCTATTGAGTTACAACTCAATGTTGTGTTAAAAGGGCATTAATATTAGCCACCATAATAACTATATAGCACAGTCCTTATGTTATACTTCTCCCTCTGTCTCTCTCTCTCTCTCTGATGTTGTGTTACACATAAAACATTAATTCTAAATGTTCCCATTTCTAAAGAGCAGCTTGTAGAATTGCTGTATCTTATTTTAATAGCTGTGAGAAACTTAGGACCAAAGTGGTTTCCCCCATACACTTCTGCAGCGCTTTTAATATGTTAGCGCATCCTGTTTGTTTATATCATGTACTGAGCTATATTTCCCCTGACATCTTCTGCAAATGTCAGATTAGGTATATGTTGTACAACTGAAGTTGGGAAGGAAAGATTAAGAATTAGAAAACCCTTATAGACCAAACTGATTTTATTCATATTTAAATTCCAAGTTCTTCCAACACAAACAATACAAAGCACTCTTTCTCCAATTAATGGAGACATTTAAAATATGTATTATTGGAACCAACATAATAAATATAGTCATTTGTAAATGGTGCTTGAAAGAAAAACTGCTCTAGGCTCCAACCTTACCCACAGTTAGCTGGGAAGAGGTACCAAAGACCTCATTGACCTCATATTTCTGAGTGGGCATGATGCGATTGAACTATTTAGAAATAATGGCACGATATTTTAAAATTCACAAAATAGTTGCATAGAAGTGCTTCCATTTTGAAGCTACATTAACAATTTTATTGTATAATTTCTTTGAAATAAAAGATCTGAGTGAATTAACAGTCCTAAAGGTATATAGAATTAGCAATAACAGGAATCAGTTCCTATTTCCATTGAGGAAACTTTATGTACATAAAATCAGACTAGTTCAGAGTGCCATTGGCCACACATTGGTGCACCTGCAGGTAATAGGCACAGTAGCATCAAGGGGCAAAATTATCCCAACCCGTTCCTGCTGGGCCCCTCATGTGTCTGCTATCTAGAGGTACTGGACAACTGAATAGGACTAATGTTAACATTTTTGTTTCTAATTATTGTATTTCATTCACATCCTCTTCCACTAGTAAATTTGTAATGACCAGTCACAATATTAAACCATAAAATGTTACCTGCTGGATTAGACAAAAGTTCCTAATCTTGCACAATTGATATCTGATCATCTGATAATCCCAGAGACACTGAAAACTGAAGGGAGGAAATGAGGAGAAAAAAAGGAAATGTGGCAGCAGTTTTAAGACCTAAGGGGGGGTTATTTTATTTTAAAAAAATAAAGATCAGTTAAATATGCTGCCATATTTCTTCTCCCCACCTCTTTCTTTTTAGGCTTCAAGGAACTAACACAGCTGCTGAACAGAACACTGAGGCTCCATTTTGCTGCCATAGCTAATAGTCAATTCACAGATCTTCTGCCCATTAGTTTGCCTAATTCTTTTTACAAGGTAAAATCTTAATAATTACCACAGTCTGTGGCACTGAATTACACAAACAAAATATCCAATGGATTGAGCTTTTAATTTTCTCTGACCTATCCAGCCAATGAAAGGCAATTCATATTTTACATAAAGTCATCATTTTGAATGGGTACGCCATAATAAACGGGTACACATGCAAACAAAATGTGCTAACATGCATATTTCACAGCCAAGACTTCAATTTTTTAAAGAAATATATTTTCCATTTGTAGGATCCCAGAGTCCATTCCCAGCAGGTTAGAAGATGCAAGGGGAAGTAGATGAGCTCCACCAACAGTGACTTTCAGACAGAGGGCAAAGGAGACGTCATTCTATAAGAGGACACACAGCTTAGCCCTACCAGAGGCAAAATCCTTTTATATCTTCACATTGATTGCCTTGTCAGGCTTTGCTTCATCTTTGAGGGGCTACTTTTTAAATGTATTTTAAAAAGTCCGTCTAAAAAAGTTAGACAATGGCCTAACATTTGAGGCAGGGGGAAATAATTCCTTCAAAATTCCTCCAAGAATGCATTTTAGCCCTCCCAAACTAACCAGAAATATTATCAAGTAAACATTACTTGTCATGTAAAACAGTAAATATGCTACCAATTGTTCTCTAACTGCACAAGGACCATAAATTTCACCCTGTTTAATGCCAAAAGTAATGTGATACAGATAACTTTATTATTTCTGATGTGTTACTTCCAAAGTTGGTAGGCCCAAGCTATCAAAAATATCTGTTGCTCATTGAAACTTGTTTTGTCTGGTTAATTTATAAAAGAATCTCTTCTGTGACAGTGAAAATAAACCAAAGAAAAATCCTAAAATTTAATTTAAAAAAATTCTAAAATAAAAATTTAACACTTCTAGTAATGTCAGTTAACCTTTTGCCATGCATACCATTCAGGGTGCTCTTTAAATGAATTATTTGAAAGGTTGTGGTAATTTTTATCTCACTTTACAGATCTAATTTCCATTCTGCGCCAAGCCATGCCCAAAGCTGAACTCTGCTGCCAGATGAATGCAAACTTTCTGTTTGCATCCATACTTTAAATTTCTGGTTCCTCTCTGCACAGAGCAATATTTACTTCAAAGCATTTACACCAGAGACACTAATGATGGTCTCTGGCTGAAGCTGCTGATTTCAGCGAACTCGCTGAAGGACTTTTGGTTCTGAGTGCTAAATATATTAATGATTATTCAATATTTATACACATATACCACATACAACATATATGCTGGTGGATATTGCCTTGAGTCCTGGAATATCCCAAGGTTGATATGAGGCTCCCTTTCAATCAATATTGCTTTTGAAAAGGTAAGCATTTCCTAATATTTTATCACTGCAAAGAGCAAGAGTGCAGTCATACTTTGCCTGAGGCCTTCTTTAGCCACAAAACATTTTATCTGAATCGGGGGGGGGAGCTGTGTGTTCACAATGTCTGAAGACACATTCACATGTTGTGAGGATCTCTGTACCTGTGTTTGCTCATGATTTGTTCCCAGGTACAAGAATCCTACTGAGTGCAGAAACAAATCAGGTGTCCAGCTGTACCTGGGTACAATGAACACATGTGTTTGTACAAACTAATGAATGCACACTCACTTTATGGAGTCATGTAACACATAGACTCCTCCAGCATGAATGGAGCTCAAGTGTTTTCATCTCTAAGGAATTGCTAAAGAAATTCTGAGGAAAATATTTTGTCTGTGTAAGAGACAATTCTGATAAACGGTGGAAAATGTGAGAGAGGAAAAAGACCAAGGAGACCACTACATCTGGGTGTGGGTGTGAATAAAAAGCACCAGTTAGAGGACAGTAGAGGACAGAACTGCAACTATTACCCTCCACATAGTGGTTATTCAGCAAAAGTTTGGGGGTGAGAAAATGACAAGGTACGAACTACAGCTGCATTACAGCACTATTCACTTGTGAACTTGCCTGTTTCTTCATCCTATCAGGAGAGAAGAGGTTCATCTTTGCATGGAAGTCTTCCATGCAAGCAAGAACTCTGGAAAAGCAGGGATCTTCGTTGTGTGAAAGCCCCCACATGAACAGGAACCTGCCTTTTGCAGATCCATCAAAATGAAGGGACTAGGTTTCAGCATTCCCTTTTTCTTGTGATGAAAAAAAATGATGAGGAATGAGAGAATTGGGCTTAAGGGGATATCTGCTTTTTCCATTCCATAATGTCCCATTTCTTCCAGGTTTGTTTTGTTTTAAAACAAATTTTATTATTTTTGAACCACTGCTTTCTTCCCTCTTTTCCCCTTTTTATTAAATAAATTCTTGTTAGAAAATATATTTGGCTCTCTATAGCATTTCTATTTTGTTTGCAAAATTTCATAGCACTTTTGGTGAGTAGATTTTTTTTAAAAAAAAAATGCCCGACTGTTAAAATACTTATAGTTATGGCTGTTTAGGCAGAACTAGTTACCACAAACCCATGTAAGACCCACTGAACATGCTATGATTGACTTCTGTTTAATTTGTATCTACATTAGTACATACATATATACACACAAGAACTCAAAATTTCTTCTTTCTACTAGGTTGTTGTGGGTTTTCCGGGCTTTGAGGCCCACAACAGAAAACCCACAACAACCTACAGATTCCGGTCATGAAAGCCTTCAACTTTACATCTTATTTCTACTGCTTGTTAATCAAAGAGATTAAAAACATGTACAGCGATGTAACCCTAGAATGCCTTGCATTAGCACATGTACCTTCTACTACATGTGAATAAGTATATGAGTACATAAAATATTATATTGAATGTTCTGTGTAAATAACTATGCCAGTGTATTGATCCACCATCTGTGTACACATTTACAGAGACTAAGCCTGTGTTGAATGTAATGTGTGAGCAGCCGTTACGCATTTTATTTTAAATTGCTTTTTAAAGTATTTCTTTTTTTTTCTTACATTGCTACTGAGATTCTGTTTTTATTCTTTTCCAAGCTTTTGTTTTGAAAAGCAGAGGAAAATTTAAATAAATAAACCTAGTAAATGGTGGAGGTTTTGGAAGCTCAAAGGATATGCCAGAGAAAAGAAGCCTTCTCACTGACTCTACACTTGGAAGGAAGTAGGAGAAGATATCTAGATGAAGGAAGGAGTTGGGGGGAAGTAAGAATTGCCTTTTCTTCCCCTTACCATTGCATACTTTGCCTCTTAAAGCTTGCAGCTTTGTCATTCTGATCTGTAGTATTCCGCCAACAATACACTTCAGCCTTTCTCAGAACAGATTTGAATTACTTAAATTATAATAGATAGGTTAAGGATTAGTCAAATATGTCTGTCTGAGGGCTAGAACAATAATGTACTAACTGTAAGTACCAGTCTGGCATTGTTCACCCTTCTGTGAAGACCTGAAGTTTTATTGATATCTGGAATAATATCTTCATTAGTTAATTGTTTCAGCTTATTTTAACATATGCCAGGTTAGCTTCAAACCTTTTTAATTATGAGTGTCACATTGCTTCTTTTATCTTATAAAACATAGAAGATAAATACAGTCCATTCTTCATCTGATCTGAAGCTTATATGAGGTTTTAGGTCTTGGTTTTGACATTTATTGTTCCACCTGGGAATGAATTCCCATAGTTGAATTATAAAGACGACTCTAAAAACCAGCCACAGGGATTTTCAAAAGACTTTTTGACCTCAGATTGCAAGATTCTATGGATTGTTATACACCTCTCTATGGGGCCGTTTGATCGCTTATTATTTATAGATTAAAGAACATTGTTGCTAATTAATACTGTTCTAATTGTTGATGTATATGAGCCTGCTTTGATGTTTTTTTGATCCTGTTATTTTGGGGATTTCACTTACTACTTTTTTAATGGTTTGGGGATTTTAGAACCTGTATTTTCAAACACTTGCTTAATATTTTTTTTTTTTATGTTGAGCTATTCTATTTCTTTTATAACCACGCAGTGTCTCAATGCACTATTCTTCCTCAGCTCTTACGAAATGGGTCAATCCTAATTAATTTTTAAAGTTATACCAACACATTCACTTTTGTTCTACTTGAAGCTACTTCTTGCAAAAAATGAAAACTGTCAGCATTAACTTTACATATATTTTATTCCATGTGTAGCATTTTGAAGTGAGGTAATTGGCCATGATGGAGCCCTAATCAACTAACATTGCAAGTTAAAGATATATAGACTGATCCTGAACTTGTTTATTGATGAACAAGTAAGTCACATAGGTAAGCACTCATGCACACTTCCTCACAACCAAGGCCTTTTGTACATACTTTAGTAAAGAAAACAGTCAATGGTTGGAAACATCACTCAAAAAAGGAAGACATTCCTCCCTGACATTTCATTAGTGCATTACATGAGATTTGTAACATATAATGTGTTTGTAACACATTTAGGTTAATGTCTAAAGAATTTTTTTTACACTAAAATGGCCAATAAACTCCTCCAAACTACTCTTTTTATCTGTTAATTTTTATGAGCAATAACAATCAATAGAACATGCAACTCAATGTGATAAAACTCTTGTCCCATCCACTTGTCCCATCAACTGTCATAATTACTCCAGTTAATGGCCTAAAAATCCAATGTCATACTAATGAGTGCTTGTTAATGTGAGGGGACTTTCTCCCTTACATATGTAAAGCCAGTCCAGGCAGTTTATCAGCCTGCTGAAAAAAACAAGTTTTAAGGACATATCAAGGATCTCTGATGCGAAAGATGCAAAGACCTCTGTACATTTCTCATGTGTGCATATTATTTAAAACCTAAATGATAGTTAGGTTAAAGGGACTGAGGTGAGAATTGTAGGATTACATTTATATGACTTTTATACTTACATTAAGTTACATTTATATTTAATTTTCTCCCTTTTTGAATCCAGAAGAGGTATGAATTAAGATTTTTTTAAAAAAAATTAGCTGTACTTGCATCAGGTGGGGAAACCTCTTTTTTTAAATACATTTTTTTATGTATCTGTCAATTTATATGTGTGTATGCAGTTATGTTTTTTTACCTGTTTTACTGTGTTTTTGTATAATTGTTTTTTTGTTTTTGTTTTGGTATATTATCCTGTATTCTTTCTGTTATATTCTTAATAATTTTTTTTTAAAAAAAAGGACATATCAGGGGCTGGGGGTGGGAATTATCTCCCCTCCAACCTTGCCAACTGAACCAGTGTAGTCAGCACTGGTTCCAGCTTAATGTGTTTTAGGGGGACAGAACCCATGCTTGTGGCATGCATAGTTCTTCCATGTAGACCAATAGTTCCTTTAACACAGGCCTGGTGCAATAATGCAATAATTAGAAAAGGACTCTTCCAGTAGGTTAAATTTAGGGTTATTCACAGAGGAGCCGGTTTGGTGTAATGGTTTGAGTGTTGGACCATGACTCTGGAGACCAGGATTCAAATCTCCTCTCTGCCATGGAAAACCTCTGGGTGACATTGGGCAAGTCACACACAGCCTCAAAGGCAAATCTCCTCTGAACAAAGCTTGCTAAGAAAACCCCATGATAGGTTCATCTTAGGGTCTCCATAAGTCAGAAATGACTTGAAGGCACACAACAAAAATACAAAGAGGAAACATTGTTTCATCCATCCATTCATTTTTAATGATAAATACCAACATTTCATTTCATTACATGTATTGATTTTAAAAATCATATTTCTTTCAGCAGTCATTATAATCACACTTGGTTTTTTACTTACATGTTTTCCCTATCTTTCTGTTTCTCTTGCTTTTGCTATTTATTTTGCGATCATCTGCATTGTAGATTTTGCAAGATTGACAGGATAGTGAATTTCAGCAGCATCTCTTGGCCAGAGCTTATTTTGGGAACGATTCTCGGTGTGTCTCAGTTCATTTTCTCAGGGAGTTCCAGATAAGGCACAAGGGGGAGAACAGTAACATCATTTATTATTGATTGATTGATTGATTGATATGTATTTGTAGGGCATATTTCTCCCAGGAATTGAGACCTAAGGCAGCTTCCAACAATAAATACACATTAAAACACATTTTAAAAATTAAACACATTAAATACATTAAAAACATTTAAAACAGTTTTAAAAAATTAAAAAGGTGAACATCACAAAAATGAAAACTATTTCATCCAATTGCATTTATTTAGTTAGTTTAACTTTAATTATTATTACTGTTTATTACTATTAAATATTTCTTCCCATTAACTATTGAAATTATTAGATATTATATAATTTATTAAAATAAATATTATTATTAAATAAATTAAATAAATATTAATTAAATTATTAAATTAAAATTATTAAATTAAAATTAAATAAATATTAAATAAATATTAAATACATGTATTGAATATTTATATTAAATATGCTTACATTAAAGTTTTAATATATTAAAATTCATTGACACATTGATAAATGTATTAAAATTTATAAATATTAAGCAAAACATTTAATAATAGATTAGAGTTTATTATTTTTTTAAAAAAAATCCCAAGAATATCACAAAATTCCACAACTTCCATAACCATATGGAAAATAAAATTGCAGTTCTTCTGCCCTGAAATGAGTTCAGCTACCATTGCCGGGAAAAATAAATGTCATCCATGTATATCAATGGGACTCTAGTTGCTAATTTGTTTGGAGCCCACTGCTGTAAAGAATGGTACCCATTCACTTTATTCAAACCAAATAAAAATTGAACTAAACAGGTTCCATGTTTCATTAGTTCCAAAAAATAATGCACACCCTTAGGCAAAGGCCCCTGGAATGTGCAGGTGTCATCCCACCTACCATATCATCAACAAGAGCTATTCTTTTAGTACAAAGTCCTGGATTATAGTCATGGGACAAGCGTGCTTTTGCAAAGGATTCCCACCACTAAAAATGTGCTATCAAATGATGACTGTACCTAACTAGCTCTAAAATAGATATATGCACTATGCAGCTGCTTCTGGAATATCAGACTTCATGTATCTCTGACCAACTTCTGTCAACTGAACATTCCAATCAGATGTTATCATACCAAGAAGGGAGTGGGGGAATTAAATGACTATTTCTCAGTCTTTAAACTGGAGTGTAGAAAGCAGTCTAAGCACACCTGGAGCTAAACAGAGAAAGCTTGACTGACATAATGTTTTGGAAAAGACATAATTTTTCACTGAAGGGCCCACAGTGTCTGAGACTCAACTATCCATCATTTTACAATACTCACCATAAGTAGGTGAATACTTTTTTGTTTTAGTTTTGCAGCAATCCTACTCTCCATTTTCCTATCTAATAAGATAGATAGTCAAAATATTGGGATGGATGAGTTATGTGTTTCATTATTCTTCTGGATCATCAGGAATATCTTGGAAATTAAATCTGGAACAGGAGCATACCCAGGTTTACCAGTTCTCAGTTCCTTCTTTGTCATTCGCCTCCCACCCAACTCTGCTGCCCTCGTTCTGCATTACTTATGGACATGGATAAAACACAGCAGAAGGTCAACCTTGATTATTTGCAAGTACATTTACATTTTGTTGGTACGATGTTTAATTAATGGGTGCATTGACTTCTTTACATAGGCAAACAACACACATTTGGAATCCTAACATAATCACATATACTTTTGTGGAGCAGTGACCAAGCTGAACAAATACATGAGGGCATAACACATGGAGAACCATCATGTCAAAAATGACATGCTGAAAGAATCTTGATGGAATCATACCTATAGTTTTCTCTGGCTGCTTTTTCAAAACATTTTATTAGATTGTTCATGGACATGGGATGGGAAGTGATAGGCACAGATACAAACTTATACAAATTGTGCAAGAACAATAGGACCATGGGGGGGAAAATCTAAGGCATCTGTTCATATGTTAATTTATGTCTGTTCCAGAGAGGTGAATGAATGCACAAATGCAATAGCACGTCTTGGCAAACACACCCGAGAAACTCACACTCTCATAAATAACTCCTCCCTTAGGGGAGGAGAAGTTATTGAACATATACAAATCAGAATGTACATGGTGACTGCACATATGATTGTGTGAATTTTAGCACAGAATCATAAAAATTAAACAATCCTAGACATACTTATACTGTGCCATTAAAGTGAACAGTTAAATAAGAAAAATATATATCTATACTCATAACGTGAAATATTACAATAACACTTGCTGAGCTAATGAGGTCTGGGAAGCCAGAACTAGAAGACAGTTATATAGCTGAAACAGACTAGAGTGAGAGGAGTTTTAATATTCAGGGATGTTTAGGAGTTGGATCTCATCAAAGCAAGAGTCCTGCAGCTTCTAAAGGTGGAATAAAAATGGTAGGAGGAAGGGGAAGGAGTTAAAGAAGAATAAAAGGCAAAGACTCAAGAACGGAGATGTGAACCGCCACCATGATCTGACAAAACTGGATTACCAAAATTCCTATATAGTTGAGCCTCCTTGAAAATTATCATTCAGGACTGTACTAAATGATCAAGCACAGAAACATTCGAATTTCAAATATTAAGACAGCAATTGTCACTAATCCCTCCCAGGAGAAATAACCAATGTCTCCCATCAATTCTAGGTACACTTACTTGAGAGTAAGCTGTGCAGAACACCTGAAGGGCACTTCTAAATACTCTTCTGAGTACAAATTTTGCTTATAAGAGTCTTCATATTTAAGGATGTCTCAATAGTAGTTAATGGGAAATTTTAATTTCCCCTCCCCTGCAAATACCAGTAAGTAGACAAAACTGATAATAATTTGCCTACCAGTATTCCCTCCTGACACACACACACATGCAGGCACCTTAAAACAGTTCTGGGGTGCCTGATAAGGGACATTGCAGCCATGTCCCAGAACTCTATGAGCAGTGGCTGATTGCTGTGTGAGATCACAATGTCTAAGGGCCTTTCTATACTATACTGTTATGGTGCTATTATTCAACTTTCAACATCCTGTGGAATTCTGGGGTTTGTTGTTTACTGATGGCAAAGAGTTCTTTGGCTAGATTCTAAATGCCCTTCCCTAAACCAGAAACTCCAGGATTTCATAGGATGTTGAAAGTGGAATAATGACTTCCGGTTAAGATGTTGGTGTGACAGGCAGCCAAAGCCAGCTGGCTCTGGACTGCTGCCACTAATCTGGTCATAAATAATAGTTGGGGTCCCTGCGACCCTCAATTTCTCCCTTTGAGGTAGGAAGAATGGAGCAACTCACAAGTCCAAAGTGCCCCAGTGATGGTGAAGGAAGGCGGAGATCACTGTGGACGTGACAGGGATGGAGCGAAGCCAGATAACTCTGAGAGGCACCGATGAAATAACCTTTTTAATCTAACCGATTGGAAGCAAGTACCCAGTTAATCCCAGCTGAACTGTGAGTAGCAAATTACATACAAGGATTTTTTAAACATATGAACAAGAAGGCACATACCAAAAAAACAGAGCCCTCCGATTCTCCGGCTGAGAGCAGAAACTAGAGGGGGAAGAGCTGGGTCCCCTCCCCCTCCATTCGCATCGAGGTTTGACTGCTTTCCTCTGAGACTGTGAAGTTGCAAAGTTATGAAATGATGAAGGGCTACTCAGAAATATTTTGAAATCGGGTTTCTGAGGTTTGTTTTTTAGACTGATGAGAGCAGGGAAGGAGTTTAGGATGTTTGAACTTTAAGCAGGTAAAGAAGACAGAGAGGGGGGAGGAGCTACCTGCGATGGCAAAAGGAGGCTAATTATTCTTCTCTCCGAGCAGACAACTATAAATAACCCCAGATGCCCTTTCCAAAACAAAGATAGACTGTGAGTAATTAATAAATAATGTGGGAAAGAATGTAAGAAAAAATAGGGGATTAGTTTTGATTCTTCTCCAACTAGAACAAAAATAAAGGACTCTGTTTAAACTGCAAATGATTGCTGAAACGGACTGAAAGCAAAACAGTTTATTTTTCCTCCAGTTTTTGGAGATATATGTCGTCTAAACAAAAAAAGAAGGCTTATAAACAACCTATGTGGAGACGACTTACGGCAACAGATAAAACATATAATCGTCTAGTTAGAGACTTTGAAGATATAAACTTAAACTCTAACGGAGAGAAAAAGTCATTAAAATGGCGGCGAAGAAAGCCGCGAACGGAGCTAATGAAGAGATAAAAACTTTTATACACAAGTTTATTACAGAGTCTAATCAAGCTCTTGTTACTACAATAACATCTAATATAAGGGCAGAAATGGGGCAATTGCAGGAAAAAATCTCACAGGAGTTAAAAGCATTGGACCTTAAAGTGGATGATATAAAAAAAACCCAAGGGAATCAGCAGACCAAACTAGCAGAACATGATGGCAAGATTTCTTTGTTAGAGAGACAAATTATCCAGCTCCAAGACCAGAATGAAGGAACAACGTGAGGATTCGTGGATTCGCAGAGTAGCCACAACAAAGTCAAAAATCCTTGAAAGAGGAAGTTTTAAAATGGCTAAAAAGCATTGTTCCTGAGATTTTATGGGAGGAAAATGACATAGAGAGAATTCATCGTGTGTCAGCTGGAAGAGAGGAATAACTCCCAGACATATTATTATGAGAATTGCGAATTTCAACAAGAAAGATGATTTGATGAGAGCTATTAGAAAGAATCCAGGAATATTGAAGTATCGAGATAATACAGTGGAAATATATAATGATTTATGTCGCGAAACAATAAATTGGAGAAGGGAAATGAAACCTTGCATTATAGTTTTACAGAGAGCTGGAATAAGATACAGCTGGGGATATCCCATTTTTTTGAAATTCCAATGGGCTGGCAAATATTACAGAATAAATTCTCTTGAACAAGGATTGCAACTCCTGAGAGAACTGAAACTGATCCAGCAAGAGGAAAAGGAAGAGGAAGCGGTTAGAGGAGCGGAAGAAGGAGCAGTGGGAGGAGCAACGGAAGAAGGAGCAGTGGGAGGAGCAACAGGAGGAGGAGAGAAGAAGACTTCGGGAGATAAACGAAAGGACAGAGGCTGAGGAGGACTGGAAGAAACAATATGAAATAATAGAAGAAGAAGAAAGAGAACTTCATAGAGTAGGAGAAGGGTAGATGATTAGTGATTAGAATATATTCTTGTAGATTGTAAATGTATAGAGTTTGATCTATATATATATAAAGTAAAAGGGTAGAGAGAGGGAAGGGAGGGGAAGAGAGGGAAAAGTTGGGAAAGAAAACAAATCGGGAGAGGATATTGGTCTCTATGCCGGGAGTAGGTATACCTTCACCCCCCCCCAAGACCATGGGAGGTCGTTGCCAAGGCAGAAGCGCTTTGGAGGGAAAGGGGGGGACGAATGTTTGTGTGGGTAGGGGAGGGAGGGAAGGGGGAGGGGAGTGGGAGGGGGGAAGGGAGGGGGAGGGGGGAGCACCATCACACTAAAGAGACAATGGGGAGTGGGATTAGGAAACGGGAAATATGAAAAATGGAGAATAGACTGAGAATATCAACATTGAATGTGAAAGGCTTAGGGTCAATTATAAAGAGAAAAAGGATAGAATCGATATTAAAAAAAGATAAGGCTGATATAATTTTTTTACAAGAAACACATGGAAAAAGAGATAAAAAAATGAGCTTAGATTGAATTGGGTAGCCACTTATGAGGAAGCATTTGGTACATCCAAATCAAGAGGAGTTGCAATAATAATTTCCAAAACATGTAATTTCATTGTAACAAGTGTGGAGTTAGATGAAAAAGGTAGATATGTAATTATACAAGGTGAAATAGATGGAGAAACATATGTTATAGTGAATATCTATGCACCTAATGAGAAGCAAAAAGAGTTTTATGAAGAAATATTTAATAAGATTAAAAATATGAAAGGAGATTACACAATAATGGCAGGTGATTTTAATATGGTGATGGATAGATGGAAAGATAAATCGATCCATTAATTAGAGACAGATATAATAATATAACAATTTTGAATAAATTAGTGAGTAGAAATGAATTGATAGATGTTGGAGGTTAATAAAGGGTGAGGAAAAGAAATATACGTATTATTCATCAGTTCATAAAAATTATTCAAGAATAGATTATATCTTTGTCTCAAAGAATATGATACCTAGATTAATAAATACAGAAATAGAAACAATAAAAGTGACAGACCATGCTTTGATGAATTTGGATATAACCATGAAAAGGAATTATAGAGAAGCAAAAAGATGGAGATTGGATATTAAGTTACTTAATTATAAGGAGATAGTAAATAAAATAGAGAAGGAATGGCAAGAAATTTGGGATATAAACAATAAGGAAGTAACACAAGATGTATTATGGGATACAATGAAGGCAGTGGTAAGAGGATTATGTATTAAAGAATCAAGCAAATTAAAGAGACAATTAGGAGAGAAAAAATTGAAATTAGAAAAAGAAATAAAAGAACTAGAGAATGATTATATAATAGATAGAACTAAACAGAAATTAATAATATTACAAGCCAAAAGAGATGAATTAGAAAAGATAGAAATGGATGAAGTTCAGAAAAACTTAATATATTTGAAAAGGGAATACTTTGAATATAGCAATAAAAATTCTAAAATGCTGGCTAAATCAGTACAATCAAAAAAAATTAGAAATATGATTGGCGTAGTAAAAGATAAATTTGGTAAAGAAAAAAGGCTGATGAAAGAGAAATTAAAAATATTTGAGGAATTTTCTGAGAATTGTATTTAGCAGAAGATAAATCTGTAGAGAATATAGAGGACTATATTAATAAAAATTGGAAAGTAAGATTAACAGAACAAGATAAAGGATTGATGGAAGAAATGATATCAGAAGAAGAAATAGAAGAAGTAATAAATAACTTAAAAGGAGGAAAATCACCAGGATTGGATGGATTAGGTCCAGAATACTATAAAACATTTAAAAAAGGTTTAATCCCTAAACTAAAAGGGTTATATAATAGTATATTAAGGGGTGGAAAAATTCCATTATCATGGAAGCAGTCATTAATAATATTAATTTTAAAACCAAATAAGGATCCTATGGATCCAGGTTCTTATAGACCAATATCTTTAATAAATCAAGATGCAAAAATTTTGACAGCAATAATGGCGAAGAGGTTAAATAAATTTATTTATAAATATATACATAAAGATCAATGTGGTTTTATTCAAGGAAGACAGATGGCAAATTTAATAGGGAAAACGATAAATAAAATAAATATAATGGATAGAGAAAAACAAAAAGCAGGAATTTTAGCGTTAGATATATTTAAAGCCTTTGATTGTGTGGAATGGCCAGCGTTAAAAACAATTTTAAATAAAATAGGATTAGGAGAAAGATTTAAAGGGTTAATAAATCAATTATATTCATATAATACATCTGTAGTGATGGTAAATGATGGATTTACAGATCAGATTCAAATAACAAGAGGAACGAGACAAGGATGTCCATTATCTCCAGTTTTATTCGCAATAGTTATAGAAATATTAGCGAATGTGATAAGAAATGATGAGAATTTGGAAGGAATTGGAGCTAAGGAGAAAAATAAAATAAGCTTATTTGCAGATGATACATTGTTGACAATTAAAGATCCGGTTGAAAAGATAGATAGAATAGATAAACATTTAAAAGAGTTTGGGGAGAAGACAGGATTGAAAATAAATTGGGCCAAATCAGAAATAATGTTATTTAATTATACTAAAGAAGAAGTACAAAAATTTATAAGTAGTAAAAAAATTACTTAAAGTAAAAGAATCAATTAAATATTTAGGAATAGATATTACAAAAAATTTACAAGGACTACAAGAAAAAAATTTCAAGAAATTAAGATTAGAAATTAAACGGAAATTAGAGGATTATAAAAATATAAAGTTATCGTGGTTTGGTAGAATAGCAGTGGTAAAAATGAAAATTTTACCTAAAATTAATTTTTTGTTTAGAATGTTACCAATAAAAGTATCAGAGGAAGAGTTAAAGGAGTGGCAAAAGATATTAAATAATTTTTGTAATGGAAATAAGAAATCGAGAATTAACAAGAAATATTGGTATAAAAGTCAAAAAGAAGGTGGCCTGGGACTTCCAAATTTAAAATGGTATTATTATGCAAATCAATTGAGATATATCATAGATGGAGTTTCAGGAAACGGCAATTTAGATTGGTTAGAGACAGAAGATAAGAATATTGAGATGAAATTAGACAATATATTTTTTAGGAATTTTTCAAAGAAAGAAATGGAAAAAATAGAAAATCCTTTTATAAAAAATATAATAGAAATATGGAAGAAAAATAAAAGAAAATTTATACCGAATATATCAATATTAACTCCGATAGTAATGATGGAAAAATTTCCAATAAATTTAAGAGAAATAATAGAGAAAGAAATAAAAAAACAAAAAATATATAGATTAAAAGATTGGATGAAAATAATGATAAATAAAGAAAGAATGAAAGAGAGATTGCAGGAAACTAAGATATCTTGGTTAAATTATATACAACTAGAGCAATGGACAAAGAGTATGAAAAGATATGTTAAGGATTTTAAAGAATATACTAAATTTGAACAAATTATTATTCAAAGAGAAAATATGCAAGAAAATGAAATACTAAAAGGTACAACAAGTGAAATATATAAAATATTAGCAAAAGAACAAGAAGAGGATTATCTTAGAAAAATATGGGAGGAAGAGACAGTACAAACTATAGATATACAAGAATGGAGAAAAATTTGGGAACAACGCCATTTAAAAAAATTATCAATAAGAATAAAAGAGAATTATTATAAAATAGTTTGGAAATGGTACTTGACTCCAGTGAAATTAAATCAAATAGATGAGAAATATTCAAGATTGTGTTGGAGAGGATGTCAAGAAATTGGTACATATATTCATATGTGGTGGAATTGCAACAAGATAAAGGAATTTTGGCAAAAGGTTTTTAAAGAGATAAAAGAGATTATAGGATTAGAAATACCAGTATGTCCAAATATAGCGTTGTTGTCCATATATAATAAGGTAGAGTGTACTCAGGCAAAGAAAGAATTAATAACAAATTTGTTAACTGCAGCGAGATTAATAATAGCAAAAAAATGGAAGACAAATGAAAAATTTCAAATAGAAGAATGGTATAAAGAAGTGTGGAAAATTGCAATTAATGATAAACTAACATGTAGAATTAGGTTTATGAAAGGTTTGGTAAAAACAAATGATTTTGAAGAAATTTGGAAAATATTTTTAGAAAAAGTTCTGAAAAGAGATGGTAATGCTACCCTGTTAAAAGAAGAATGGCAATTTTGGAAAGTGGATTAAATAAAAAGTTGGCTCTGGGGGGTGGGGTTTTTTTTTATTATTACTTTTATCTTTTATTTTGTATTTTTATATTGTTTATTATCTGTGTGTGTTAAACTTGTGATTTATAGATGTAATTTGATATGTGATGTTCAATGTTTAAAAGGGGGAAAAAAAGTTAAAAGGTAATTGGTTTTAGAGAGAGGTTATTATTAGAGATATTAAGTAATAAGTTTATAATTAATAATAGTAAGAGATTAAATGGGAGTGAAAAATATTGAATTAAGAGTGAAAGTATAATAATAAAAATGAATATAATGAAAATAAGAATTGAAGATACGTAACAAAAATGTATAAGTTGTATGAATGGAACAAGCTGAACAAGTTTATGATTTTAGGGGAAGGGAAAAACAATAATATAAGTTTGCATTGTTTAAAAGAAGGAAAAAAAATTGTTTTGTTTTGTTTGTTTGTTTGTTTTTTAATTCACTATTATGTATAACACATGGTGTTTTATTTTTCATTTGTTTTTGTGTTATAGTTTAATAAAATTTAAAAAAAAAAAGAAGAAGACAGAGAGAGAAAATGGTGACAAGCACATGAAGGAGGAGAAGAGGGGGTGGAACTGAAAGTAAAATGTCCAGAACTGTGAGTGATTGGGAGGGGGGGGAGATTCAGTGTTATGAAGATTTTTTGCCCACTTTCCTAAATATTGACTATGGTTTATAAATGAACTATAATAATATGGATTATAAGTGATTATATGTGAACTATATTGAATGGAACATATTCTGGGACTGGGAAGAGAAGCGAAGGTTTTTAAACCTACAAATGGATTTTTCCTCTCTCCCTCTATTTCATGAGATTTAATGGAAGTGAAAGAAGAACTGCAATTAAACTGTAATTAAAAGGGCACTTAACAGACTTAAGAAATTTTGGATTACAATAATGGATTAGCTTCTGGAAAAGAAGTGAAGATTTGGAGAGAAAGCTGTTTTTAAATATAATGAATTATTGTTTTAAAGAATTAACTCTGGCAGATATAGTGATATAACCTATACTTTTATTCCTTGGGATTCATAGAGATTTAACTGACCTGTATTTAAAACAAGGGTTACTTCTGGAAGAGAAAAGCATGGGGAACTTATAAAAATGAAATGAACTTTTCCTAACGTAACAAAACTTTGGGTGACTGTAATAAAAAAGGGAAACTATGAGATATGAAAATCAATTACATTAGCTTCTTGAAGAGAAGCAAAGGTGGAAAACACAGTAAACACAAATTTAAGGTTTAAGAACAATGAACTAAGGGGTGTTGATCAAAGGAACTTAGAATGAATTGAGACTGAACAACAATTGATGATTACTGGTGAAATTTAGTGATAAGTGATATCTACTGATATTTGAGGACACTGACATTCCTACTTATAGATGCTGTTATGTACATTGAAATGTTGACATTTATTGTCTGATTTATAGATTGACACATATTGATATTAGATATATAATATTTGGTATATAGATTATCCGATTTATAGATATATAGATATAAAGAGTGATTGATAGATAGATAAGATTGATATTGGTATACTAGAAATAAGGAATTTTAAAATGATTTAAGGACTAAGAGTTAATAATATAAAGTGAGATTGGCTTAAAGGTTATGGCAACAGGACCAAAAAAGACAGTACAACTGCAACTTCACCCTGTAATATTAGAAAGACGAGCTTCAATAGGTTCTAAGACGATGGAGACAATGACATTTTTGGAAGAAATCCAGAAGATGAAAACAGAAATGATGGATGAATTGAAAGCAACAAGAACAGAGATAAAAACCACAAGAACAGAAATTAAACAGGACCTAAAGAGGGAAGATGAAAATTTGAATAAAAACTTACAGAAACTTGCAACAGATATAGCAACAATAGATACAAAAGTTGAAGAAGTAAGAGAAAAAAATCAAAAATTGGAAGATTTGGCAGAAAAAATGAAAAAGGAGAAGAAAAAAGACAGAGAGACTACAACAAAGCTGGAAATGAGACAACGGAATAAAAGTTTGAGATTAAGAGGTTTGGAGGAGCAGAAAAATGAAAATTTACAACAAAGAGTGATAGATATTATAGCTCCATATATAGGCCAGAGAAGAGGGAGATTTTACATAGAGATTGACAAAACATTCAGGATTGAATCCACAATTGCAAAGAGAAGGGGGCTCCCACACACATGATGGTTTCTTTTACTAGAGAAACAATTAAGGATTTAATCGTGGAGCAAAGTTACCAAGAGAAACTGATAGTGGATGAGGTGGAAATTAAACTATTTAAAGATATATCACTGAGTGTATTGAGACAAAGAAGAGAACATTTTTCCTTGACAAAGAGTCTTCAGAGGAGAGATGTAAGGTACAGATGGGAAATACCTGAAGGAATCTCCTTTTTTTATGAAAACAAGAAAGTAAGGATTATTTCAGTTGAAGAAGCACAAGACTTTCAAGAAGAGTATTTTAAGACAGATAAGACAACAGAAGAAGAGATAAGGAAGAAACCAGAATACTAATCAAGAGGAGCAACACCAGTTGAAGATTCTAGCCACGTGTCAGAAGAAGAGACACAAATGATAGAAATAGAAGAAAAGAGGAAAAAAGGAAAGTAGAAAAAAAATGAAGCTAATCTCCTGGAAGGTGCATGGAATAAACTCGCAGGCAAAAAGGAGGCAAATCTTCCATCATTTAGAAAGATTAAAAGCTCAAATTATTGTTTTACAAGAAACTCACATAAGGGTGAAACAAGAAAAATATTTGAGAAATAATAAATTAGAAGAATGTTTTACATCCTTATACACAAAGGGAAAAAAAAGGAATAGCAATCTATGTGAAAAAAGGGATCCAAGCTAAAGAAATCTTCAAAGATAAAGAAGGGAGATTTTTGGGAATTGAGATTCAAAAAAATGGGGAAAGAATTATGACAATAGGAATTTATGCGCCAAATGAGAACAAAGCAGAATTTTATTTAAAAAACTCCAAAACAACCTGCAAGCATATAAATATGAAGAATGGATTTTAATGGGAGATTGGAACAGAGTCCAAGGTGTAAAATTGAATAAAACAATGGCGAAAGGGTATGAGCAAAAAGAAAAGAAAGGTAAATTACCCAAAAGATTTTTTCGAATTATGTGAAGATTTGGTCATAATGGATGCTTGGAGATATAATTACCCAAATAACGAAAGATTTCACATTCTTCTCAGATCCGCATCAAACTTGGTCCCATATTGATACGATCTAATGGTCAAAAATTCTATTAGCAGAAGTACAACAGAGGGAAATTTTACTCAAAGTAATCTCAGACCACGATCCGGTGATGTTACAGATGAGAGACAAAATTAAACAGTTGCAATGGTGACTTAAGAATGGCTTATTGAATGATTAAGACATTATAAAAAAAACTAAAGAGACATTGGATAGATATTTTAAAGAAAATACAAGACAAAAGATTCAGATGAAAACAGTTTGAAACGCGTCTAAAGCAGTAATACGATTTTTTATCCAACAACGATGAGTACAAAATAAGAAAAGAAATGAAAAATATCAGAATTCATTGAAAAAACTTCAAGATAAGAAAAAGAATTTAAGAAATTCCGCTCAAAGAAGCGAATTGGATATTAAAATTGGATATTAAAATTGGATATTAAAAAAATACAGAAAGAAATAGCAGTATTAACAACAGAAAAGACAGAGAGAAAAAATGAAATGTATGAAACAAACAGAATTTGAACAAGCAAAATTGGGAAGTGGCTGGCTTGCAGGATAAAAAAGAAGAAAGAAAGGAATGTGATTGCAGAAATAAGAGAAGGGAAGAAACTGCTTACTCAACAGGAGGTTGACATTTGAGAAGTATTTTTTTTAAATTTATTTCAAGAAAATAAGTCTCCTCAACAAAAAGAAAGTGACATAATAAAATATTTAAAGGATACAAAATTATGGAAAATATTAGATCAAGCTCAGAAACAACTGAATGAACCGATTACATGTAAGGAACTGGAAGAAGTCATCAAAGATTTGAAAACAGACAAAGCTCCAGGTCCGGATGGATTTATAGCATTATATTATAAGACACTTTCAAAAGAATTAACCCCTTTTGGAGCAGGTACAGAGCTGCTTCTTAAGGAGGATACTAGGAACAGATAAGAACACTCCGGCTCAAGCAGTGAGAGCAGAACTAGGGGCACATTCTATTCAGTGCCAGGTTTTGATAAAAGTTTTTAACTATTGGCTAAGAATCCTTAAAATGGACCCAGGGAGACTCCCTAAACTTTGCTTAGATGAACAGTTAGATCTCCAGCGTTCAAGTTTTTGGATATGCCAGCTGTTTCAACTAATGCACCAGCTAGGCTTTTCCCCGTCTTATTTATTAATTTGTGGACACTCAGCTCAGGAAATATTAAAACAAATAATTTTGGACATCAGTGCCCAAACAGATATAGCTCTGCTCGCTGGTTCTAAGTCTCTAAATTGGTTAGCCAAAAATAAAACTATATTTGGTCTAGAAAAGTATCTTAGGCTGAACCTAACACAGAGACAGAGAATAGCTTTCACCAGAGCTAAATTTGAACAACTTAATGCTATGGTAAGAATAGGATGGTTTCAAAAAATTCCATACCATGAGAGAACATGCATCTGTGGTGCATCAGCCATAGAGGATATTGCGCATATCTTGTTCGATTGTTGTATATATACCAAGGTGAGATCCCAATACTTACAACCGCTTCTGGTCAGATCGACCAATTGGGATTCAACTGTCAGATTATCTTATTTTCTTTCCGGAGAGAATTTACACTCAGTCCACCGGACTGCAAAATTTATTACAAAAGCTGCTTACCTGAGAGATCTTTTTATCACACAAAATGGGGCCCCCTGTCATGACGATAAGCTTATTTAAATGTTATGACTGAATTGTTATACTTGTTATTTTATCTTTCTTGTTATTATGTATTTTACTTTCTATATCAAACCCACTACTTACTAAGTTTAAGTTTATATGTTTTAATTATTTTACTTAATTTTATATGACTTGAGTTTATTTGTGTATGTAATTTCTGTATTCGTATCTTTGTATTATGTACTATGTATTTTATTGTTGATATGGTCAGTCAACTAATCAATAAATGTTGATGATGATGATGAGTACAAAAGAATTAATAAAACCATTACAAGCTACAATAATAAAGTTAATGGAAGAGGGCAAACCAGAAACATGGGAGCATAAGTGATACCCAAAGAAGGAAAAAATGAAAGAGAGAAGAAGAATTACAGGCCAATTTCTTTATTGAATGTGGATTATAAAATCTTTGCAACAGTGCTGGCAAGACAGTTATAAAAGGTATTGCAAAAAAAAAAAATTCAAGAAGAGCAGGCTGGGTTTATACCAGGCAGAAATATGAAAGACAATGTGAGAATACTGTTAGATGCAATAAAATGTTATGATAAAAGTCCAGGTAAAAAATCAGCAATGATTTTCTTGGACACAGAGAAAGCATTTGATAATATATCATGAACATTTTTACAACAGATATTAAGAGAAAGCAATTTTGGAGATATGTTTTGTAAATGGATTGAAAAGATATACCAAGACCAATTGGAAAGATTGGTGATTAACAGAGACATAACAGGAAAATTTGATGTAACAAAAGGAGTAAGACAAGGATGTCCGTTATCACCATTACTATTTATTGTGGCTTTGGATGTTCTGATTGTAAAAATAAAAGAGGAGCAGGAGATAAAAAGGCCTGAAGATACAGAGAAAAGAAATAAAATTGAGAGCTTTTGCGATGATGTAATTATTTTTTTGGAAAAACCAAAAGAATCAATGCAGAAATTGCAAGAGTGCCTTACAGAATTTGGAAATGTAGCTGGATATAGAATAAATAAGGAGAAGACAATGATGTTGACTATGAATATGTTAAAAAAGGAACGAATTGAATTTGAGGAAATATCAGGTTTCCAGTCCTCTAACATGATAAAATACTTAGGAATTCATGTAACAAAGAAGAATCAAGAATGGTTCTGAAATAATTATATGAAATGGTCTGGAAAGAATTGAAAAAAGAAATGGAGCAAATTGATTTTTTCTTTCTTGGGAAGGATAAATGCTTTTAAAATGATATTATTACCGAAAATGAAGTTCCTATTTAAAAATTTACCAATAGTTGGATATGGAAAAATATTTAGAGACTGGGAAAAGGAAATATCAAAATATATATGGCTAGGTAAAAGGCCAAGAATAAGATTCAAAACATTACAGGACACTAAAGAAAGAGGGGGATTGGATTTACCATCCTTGAAACCAAGCATGTTGCTTACGGTGGATTCAAAATTGGAAATCACTATAAAAATCATCAATAAAAGACTTAGAAGAACATGAGAATAGATTTGGATGGCATGGTTACTTGTGTTATAATAAACTAGTGGTTAACAAAGAATTTAATAACCATTGCATCTGGAAGACTTTATTAAAAGTATGGCAACAATTATACTCAAGATTTTATTCCAGCCTCCCAACTTGGACATCACCACAAGAAGCCTTTAAAATTTCCTCAACAAAAGAAGGAAAAATGTTGACATATCAGGACATAGTTATTTGGGATGGAAATAAACTAAGAATGAAAACACTGGAAGAAATGAAGGAGGCTGGACATGAAATGAATTGGTTTCCCTGAAGATAACTGACAGAAAGATACAAAATGGACCTAAAATTATTTGGATTTGAGAAGAAGGAAAACGAACTGGATGTACTCATGAAAGAAAACCAGAAGAAAAGAATATCCAGACTTTATAAATTGTTATTACAAAGAGAAATGGAACAGGAAGAAATAAAAGAAACAATGGTGAGATGATCACAAAATATAGGACATTCAACATATATTGAGAGTTGGAGAATGGCATGGAAAACAGATTTAAGATTTACATTAAACTTGAATTTAAGAGAAAACTATTATAAAATGTTGCATAGATGGTATACAACGCCAGAGAGATTACAAAAAATCACAAAGAATGGAAATTTGAAATGCTGGAAGTGTGGAGAAAAAGAGGGAACATTTTATCATATGTGGTGGACTTGTAAAAAGGCAAAGAAATTTTGGAAAGAAATACATGAAGAAATTCAAAAAGTATTAAAAATGAATTTTGAAATGATACCTGAATTATATCTATTGAATATAATAAAATCAAAGGCAGAAATTAGAAAGCATAAAAATGTTATATTTAGTTACAGTAGCTAGATTAACTTATGCTCAACATTGGAAATAAGATATTAAAATAAATTTAAATGAACGGAAATTAAAGGTTATGGATATGATAGAGATGGAAAAACTGACAAATGCATTAAAGAACAAATCTATCCAACAATTTGATAGAGAATGGAGCAAAATGAAAGGGTGACTTCAATTGTAAAGCTAATGATTATAATGATATAATTTGATTAAAAAGGTAAAAATGTATTGACTGGTTAAAAGACAAATTATGATTATTATGCCAAAGATTCTACGTATAGTGGATTGGATTCCTTGTATTGTATTGTATTGTATGATATCATAACTTTTGTTTGATTCAGCTGGGCAAAACTGGAGAAGAAAACTTGTTATGGGAGTTGTGGGGAGGAGAACATTTAGAAGACATGTTCCCATTTTATATCTTTATTATAAATTTTAATAAAAAAAATTTTTTAAAAAGAAAGTGGAATAATAGCACTATAACAATGTAGTGTGGAAAGACCCTAAATTAAGTGACTAGAACCAGAGAGATGGCTAAGCTAAACATTCACACTCAAGGCCTGCAGCCCTGTGGGCTTCCCCAATCCTTACTTGAGTATCCTGCTTTTCAGATATGTAGTTGCTGTCTCAGAGAGCACTTTGTTTCTTGACAGTCTCCTCCAATTTGTCAAGTGATAAAGGGACTTGAGGACAAGAGGTACAGTGGGCCCTCAGTATACACTAGGGCTTGGTTCCAGACCCTACCATAGATACCAAAATTTGTGCATGCTCAAGTCCCAGCATGTACAATGATGTAGTAAAATGGCATCCCTTATATAAAATGGCAAAACCAAAGGTTGCTTTTTTGTTCTTTGAATATTTTCCAGCTGTGGCTGATTGAACCCACAGATATAGAATCTGCTGACATGGAGGGCCAACTGTACTCAAAAGAGGAGGGAAAGTTTGACCATAACCTATTCCACTGGTCCTCCAGGAAAAAACACTTAGTGATTGCGTTCAATACAAATGGGTGAAATTCACATGGTATGCTTTGTCTGAACTTGCTCAGAGCAAGTGAATTTACACAGGTTCTCAAGGGCCCATTTTAGTGTCTCCCATCAGATATGCAAGTCTGTTCTGAACTTCTGAGTGAGGATCTATGTCTTTTTACCCAACTATATTGTTCGCCTGACAATATTCCCAGAATTAATTGGCCAGCCTCAAGCAGGAAATAATCACATACTTCACAGCTTCAACTGGCATCACAGCTTCAACTTGCCCATTGTTGGAAGCAGTCAAATTTGTTCTCTGAGACGTTTCTCTTTCTCTTGCTTTTTCTTGACATCATACTGACCTGAAAACCATTATTTCTACAAGTACTAAGGGCCACTTTGAATGTAAAGTTTATGTGTCAATTAAGTCAGTTCCATGTGGAAAGTGTCCAGAACCCCTTCACTCCTTCCTGGAGCCTATGGAGACATGATAAAGTCAATCCATGTGGAGAACCAGTTGACACATTAGAAATTGTCTTTTGCAGCTATAACCCCAAAGCCTTCAAAATGTATGAGTCAGGCCTCACAGCACAACTTTGAGAACATTTGGGAAGAAAATAAGAAGACAATTCAATACATGTTCAAAATGAATGCCTAAAATGCTAGACATGGTTTCACTATAAATTCAATCTCAAGAGGAGTATAATGACATATAGAATTTCGCTGAATCTCCATCTCTTCATCACATACACTCTTTAACCTGCTTTTCACTAATTTAATATGATCACTGTAAGCATAATTACATCTACTGTTGACAGGTCTTTTTCTTCGACACATAGCTGATATATGCCTGTCAGATAACAAAGCACCATATCTGTTTTTATGAATAAAATTCTGTATTTCCCTCCCTAAACATATCAAATTCATGTTCATTGGCAGTGCTATTTTTATTTACTTAAATGCTTTGACAGCACATTTTTTAATGGAAAGCATATATTTTGGTACAGTTTTCTTTCTTTTTCACCTCCAGAAAATGCTTGACATTTGATTGAAACTTATTTATTTAGACTATTAACTGCAGTTTGAGTTTCAGTTTTCAGTGAATTCCAGAATTCTAAATATAATATTACTCCAACAGTAATTGTCATGTTTTTGCATACTTAAGTATATGAATCCTTCTTTTTTTATGATTCCCACCCTGAACTACTAATTTTATTTCACCAAATTTAATAGAATATACTCTTCCACAGAAATCAAAAAGAAGCTTTTTGTGTGCATTTGTGTGTGTCTGTGTGTGCTGATATAAAAATTCTTTCCTAGAAGGTGACCTGCAAAATTACGGTCCCAGAGGTGATGCTGGGGCAGCTCTGGGCAGCATTTATGTCGATGTTGCTAAACTTCTTGGGAATGATGGAGGTACCTTGAGAGAAAGTTTCAAGAAATATGGGGAGAAGTGAGAAGCAACACTGTAAAGAAGAGGGGAAGGGGAGAGAACTGACTTCAGAGATGGATTCAAAAGGATCGAAAGTTGTCTGCTGAAATGAATGTGCAATGTCTATATTCTTGCCAGAAAATCTCACCAACTACACATGCAGCAAGTGCAAACTGGTAACTCTCTTAGAAGGGAAGGTCAGTGCATTACATCTATGTGTTGAGTCCCTTCAATGCATCAGAGAACATGGGGACTTCCTGGATAAAACATAGGGAAAATTGATACTCCAGAACCAATGGAAAGAAACTGACAAGGAAAATGAAGAGGCCTACAACAGCAAGGAAACACCCTGGAGGACAATCACTGTCCGAAGCAGACCATACATAAGGAATTCAGAACTTCTCCAACTAAGCAATTGCTTTCTATATCTTCACAAGGATACCAGAGATTAAGGGGCTCAAACAGGGAACCAGCAACAAAGGGGATAATGCATGACAAGAAAGGAGTCAACTACACCAAGAAGGAAAGAAAGTGGCTGGTGGTTGGGGTCTCAGTGCTCATGCGTACAGAAGCACCGGTGTGCCAGCCTGACAAGATGAATTGGGAAGCGTGCTGTCTTCCTGGTACACGCATCTGGAATGTCACTGACAAGTTGCCAAAATTCATCAAGAACACAGATAAGTACCCTTTCACCTTTTTCATGTGGGCACCAACAACACCAAATTAGGAGGGGCAGCTAACACTTCAGGGGCAAGATCAGAATTCAAAATGACCTTAACAGATTAGAGATGGCCCAGAACTAACCAAACAAATTCCAATAGGGAGAAATGTACTGCATTTAGGCAGGGGGGAAATGAAAAAATGAAATGCACAGATACAAGTCAGGTAACAGCTGGCTCAACCACAGTACATGAGAAAGGGATCTAGGAGTCTAGAAATCTAGGAGACAACAAGCTGAACATGAGTCAACAGTGTGATGAAAGCAGCTTAAAAAACCAAAGTGTTCTAGGCTGCATCAATAGGTGTATCAATAGGGGTATACATTTAGGTCAAGGGAAATAGCAATACCACTCTATTCTGCTTTTTCAGACCTCACCAGGAATATTGTGTCCCATTCTGTCCACCACAATTCAATTCAATTCAATTCAATTCAAGAAAGATGTTGACAAGCTGGAATGTGTCCAGAGGAGGGTGGACAAAATGGTAAAAGGCATGGAAATCATGCCCTATGAGGCACAGTTTAGGAAGTTTAGTATGTTTAGCCTGGAGAAGAGAAGGTTAAAAGGTGAAATTATAGCCATGTTTAAATATTTGAAAGGATGTCATGTAGAAGATGAGGCAGCTTGTTTTCTTCTGTTCAAGAGACCAGAACATAGAGCAATGTAATCAAACTACAGGAAAAGAGATTCCACCTAAACATTAGGAAGACTATCCTGACAGCAAGAGCAGTTTGATAGTGGAATGTGCTGCCTTGGAGTGTGGTGGAGTTTACTTATTTGGAGACTTTTAAACAGAGGTTGGTTGTCCATCTGTCAAGAGTGTTTTGATTGTATATTCTTGTATGGCAGAGGGCTGGACCATAAGTCCCTCCCAACTCATGATTCTAGGACTCTATATCCAGGTTCAAAATTCCATCTCTTGAGCTGCAAAAGCAGCGGTATGCTGTTTTTATTACAACTGCTGCAAACATTGACAAATTTCCCAATAAATTAAGTAGTTAAAGCTAAAGCATCACCTTGAGTCAAAGTGGAATAAATAACTGCTCTCTCTACCCATGTATCTTGGAAAACAGCTGGTACACACACACACTCGTCCTTATCTGATGGTTACCAAAGAGGAAAAGAGTTACCAAAAAGAAGCCAGTAAAGATGACGTGAATTTGCATAATATTTGCATCTGCTAATTTCTATCTATGGGTGGACACCTAGAAATAATTAATGCAATTTAAACTGAAACACAGTGCAGCTATGGCAATGTCTGCAGCCAGGCAACCTGCATGCCTGCTCCATCTGCAGTCCATGTGCTGTTGGACAAGGATATGTACAACCTCAAAGGTCTTGCCCTCCCCTTTTTGGGTTCTTTTATCTTTGAACTGGACTTGAAGTAGACAATGTTTCAAATAAGGAACTGTTTCAAACTGAGGATTATCTTCTGTCAATTAGAACATATGGCCACCCTAGCACCCTGCAGCAGAGTGAAATCTCTTGAGTCAAATAGCACGTGGGCATGATGCTAAAAGCAATTAGCCTTGAATTCTATGTCAGGACAGAAAGGTAGGATATAAATTAGATAGATAGATAGATAGATAGATAGATAGATAGATAGATAGATAAGGAATTGGGAGTCTGAATGATGAACAAACACTTCATTTAAAAGTGCTTGGCCACAGAAACCCACTGGGTGACCCTGGGCACATCACACACCCCATGGTAGGTTTGTCTCAGGGTTGCCATAAGTTGGAAATGACTTGAAGGAATGCAGCAGCAACAACAATAGTCACTTGACCCTGTCCTTGTCCATAAATGGGAAGCTAATCTGTCAGAGAGAAGATCTCACTCCTACTTGTCACTTTGGTATGCAAGTTTTGTAGGCAATTGCCATGTGTTCTGAACTTAGATGCTTTGAAGTCCTCCTGTTCAAGAACACTTTTACCATGCCATCCAAGCTGTTCGCCTGAACCATGCCAAAGCCCTATTTGCCCTCCCAGACCTGTCTGGCAGTGGGCAATTGACAGCTCATTACAGAATTCCTCTTTTCGGTTTGAACAAAGTAAAAAATTCTGCTTTTGAAATTCCTGCCTGCTATATGAGACACTGCCTTTCTCATTTGCAATGCAAATAATATTAAGCTTAAAATAGGATAGGCTGCCTTAACATATTATCCTTTTCAGAAAAATAACCTGATTTCAATCATATTATTCATCATTTCTGTGTTACTTTAATTTCCATTACCTTCCTGCTCACATTTTTAGCCCTTGTATAATTTGTAGAATTCTCAGAATGGCTTAAATTAAAATCTCCCATATTTTATTTCATTTTTTAATATATTTTTAGCAAAGAGAAATTGCAAAGACTTTTCTAGGCTAAACCATGTAACTAATAAAACATCAAAGAAAGATGATGAAAGAGATACAAAGATAGTTTATGTAAATGCTACCAAGTGATCATAAGCTATCTGAGGAATTTAGTATGGTAAAGATTTGAAAATGCCAGCTGAGGGTTATAAAAAGCAAATTGCTCAAATATTTCTCCCTGTCTTGTCTCTGGACTTTTAACCATGTGACTGCTTTTTGCATTGGTTCCACATGAAAGACAGGATTTTATCCACTGTTGTCTTTATCAGCAGTAGAGCAAATATGGCCTTCCAGATAAGATTGAATCCCAACTCCCGTCATCCCTTACCTCTGGTAATATTGTGGTCATACTCCAATTTCCACAGTGCAGCAACATCTGGAGGGTCCATGGTCTCATTCCTAGTCCACAGTACCACATAAGAGTAAACATGGTGGAACACACTTACAACAATAAATTAACCATACTCCATCACTTCTACTCAACCATCCCTTCACTGAATATCCAACAGCTCTGTCACCATAACTCACTCAAACAGCAGGCTGGCAGAAGGACTCCTACTACTAGGTTGTGGAACAGATTCCAACAGCTGTGATGGAATGAAATGAGGCAGAGCTATATTTTCATTCCTCTTCCATCCTTTCAAATGTGGTCCAGGTGGGAAGTGTCAGAATAGAAGCATTGTGCAGGAGCTTGGGATTCATTCAACTGAGTCCCATTTGGGAGATAGGTTGGATATAAATGAAATAAATAAAATAAATATAATAATTCTTGCAACAGAAACAACAGAAGTGAAATTTAAGCCTGGTTTATTTGTATTCTAGAGACTGAAAACTGCCCTATTTTACAGAGAACAGTCCTTTGTTTAAACAGTTGCTCAGTTGAAACCAGGTTTAAAGAGAAAGAGTCATAAAAAATTGTGAAGTTGTCCATGAACAGTTAGCACCTGGCAACCAAGTTTTGGGTCACAGGCTCACAGTCTTCCTCATTATGGTAACATGTAGGATATTTCTATTTACATTATAGCAATTACAGTCATCCCTCTACATTTACTAGGATTAGGGGCAAAGGACCCCTGTGAAAGTGGAAAACCCATGAATAACTCTAGGCCCTCCCAAACCATATGTAACACCCAAAATGTATGATCACCATATTCAGTCCACCATAGATTCCTTTGAGGCATCAGGGTTCCTTCACAAGGCAGAAGTGGGTGGCTGGTAGGGCTTACTGCGACCTCCACTATTGCCCCCACCATTTTTAATAGGGACTTATAAGCCTTGTCTGCAGTTTCTCAGTCTCATGAGACTTGCAGTCCCTACTAAAAATGACATAGGGAGACAGCAGAGGTGACAGCAAATAATCCATGAATAATCAAATCCACAAAAATGAAACTCACAAATGTGGAGGGCTAAGTGTATTGCTAAATGTGCATTTGTATGTACAGGAGCATATGCAAATTGTATGCAAATCTGTCCTCTTCTGTCTTTTTTGGTGATGTATAAAAGGTCACTATAGATGAGAAACTTCAGTCAATGTCTAATTCAAAACAATGGCCAGATTGCTCTATGTCCTTTCATGCCATGTAAGTTTGCATGTGCTTAACTAAGTAGCAGAGGCACTAAGAAACCTAGTTACTGAATTGTGAAGATGCACAATTGATGTGCATTGGGAGTGCCTGTCCCATTGTGCCTCAATTGTTTGCTGTCTCTACTACTGTTATGAAGTAACAGCCCTCTACTGAATACAAACATTGTGCATCTTTGCAGTTCTATTTCCTGCACACATAAGTCCACTTACGAGCACGCAATACCCCAACATGAGTCCAGCAAATGTATTCAATGCATATTGATATTAGTATTAGCCGTAGAACAATATATTTAGCATCTATTATTTAAAAAAACTATTAAAACATTTTGAATACATAAAACAACACATAAATGATTACAGAGGCAGACAATAAACAAACTCAAATAACTAACCTATTACTAACATATCTAAAACAACCTAAACTAAACTGCACAAAACTAAACTAATATATATATAAGTATATATATGAATGACTTCCAACTCACCAACTATTGGTTTTAAAATAACCTACAAAATACACTTTTACTATATGTATCATTATCCCACTGCTGCCAATTAGTAATAACTGTTCAGTTAGTCTTCAAAATCAATAATTGACTTTATCCCACAACAATCTCTTAGCTTCTATTATTAAGATTAGCATTATTAACTCATCAGCATCTATTATTAACATTTATCTTTCAGGCATTGTTGTGTCCAGCTGAGGCCTAAGGATAATATTTAAATATACAAGCCAAAAGTAGCTCCTTGCTCAGAGCAACTGTCATGCTATTTTCGAATTAATTCAGTCTGTTGAGGGGAAATCATCTTAAATCTTAGCATTTCTGTCTAACTGGATTGAGACTTGACCTATTAGTATGTGTGTTCAAATACATGTTAAATTACCCTTATTGCTGCTTAGTAAATGAATGTTATTCTTGGGCTGAGAACTGGAGCTCCTGCCATTTTTCATAGTCCAGTACTGCAATCCTATGCATATTTGCCTAGTGGTAAGTCCCTCAGGGCTCAGCTGGGCTTACCTTTGACTAGGCGTTTAAAGAGTTGCATTGCCTTTTATCCTGCTGTGGAAAACTCAAAAGGGTTTACTCTGTAACCACCCATTTGGCTTAAAGGGAAGTGGATGAAGGCTTATACAGCTTGTGTTTGATTTTCTCTTTTAAATTAACAAAAATTAAGGAAACTGCTGTAAAAATATTCCACATCTGAGATTTGGTTCTGCTTTTCAGAAGCCTCACTGGAAATGATGCAATCGGGGAGAGGAGTTCTTTCTTTAAAATAGGAAACTTCTTCCTAACTTGCTTTTGCCTTACCTTTCAACAACCCAGTTTACTGCTGAGGCAGCAGTTTGAAAGAAAAGTTACAAACTGGGCTCTTATGGACAAAGAAGAAAAAGAGGTTGCTGGAAATAAAGAATGTGGTAACTGTTGATATTGCAGACGTTCAAGTGGAAGACACAAGGCTGCCAGGCAGTGGGAGAGGTAATGGAGAGATGAATAGTGTTACAAGAACTGCTTCATTGCTATGCATTTTTGTGCCTAAAGGCCTTTCAGCAGTATACTGTTATAGTGCTATTATTCCACTTTCAACATCTTGTGGAATTCTGGGGTTTGTAGTTTAATGAAACCAAAGAGCTCTCTGACTGAGAATTCTAAATGCCCCTCCCCAAACTTCAAACCCCAGGATTCCATAGCAGGTTGAAAGTGGAATAATAGTGCTATGACAGCGTAGTGCAGAAAGGCCATATGAAGCACCAGGTAATGATGAAGCTTTAGAGGAGGAGGAGGAGGAGGAGGGGGAAGGCCAACAAACATGGAAAAACATAATATGGTCTCCTTAATTTGTATTACATCTCTGTCCTTCCTTGCTTACAGTTTTACTGTTAGCTCTTCCAGCTGTTGTATCCCTGCACTGTAGGCTGCACAGTAATATCTTTACATCTTTGCCAGGAAGGGGTCATTACTAAGTTTTATAACTTCTGCTATAAATAAAGCCTTGTCATCTACGCATGCAATTTAAATACCTCTCAGTTTTATTTCTGAATGCTGGAAGTTAATAATAAATATCATCTTTGTTTTCTAATTTTTTTTTTTTAATGGAGTTGATTTAAATGCTCTTGACAGTTCCAATCCAATCCCCCCCATCCAGGCTGACAAGCATGACAAGCATCTCTGCATACAAGTTCTCAATTATGCATAATCCAATGTTTTCTAGGGTTTTAATTGAATCACTAGTCTCAAACTTGTTATTTTTAATTTACAACATTTGATTTCTGACACCGGCCCCTCTATGTCATAAATTATGCAGGGAAGAGCCTTAGTTGTGTGGGTGATTAAAAAAAAACTAATTAGGCATGATTTAAAAAAAGAAGAAGAAGAAAACAGAGATCTCTTAAATATGTGCATGTTACCATGTAAGAGAATTTATTTCAGTGGAACTGCCTGGCTGGGTCCCCTCCCTCCATCCTCTAAGAGATTATGTTCAGTTCAGTACAATTTGATTGATTTTGACAGAAATGAAAGAAAATGTAGGATTTTTTTTTCTTCCTGCATATATACCAGAAATTGCATTACATGGCCCGTTGATGTGAATTTCTCCCACAGCTCATTGAATGTAATTTTGTTAAGTGGGCAGGAAAATGAATGTGAAGAAAACTGAACAGAATCCAAGATTTTCCTTGGCACTAACAGCTAAGCTCAAACACAGTATCTATAGATATAAAAATATATACATCCAAGAGAGGGACAATTATGGAAGCATTAACCTTTCAGGCCCCTACTAATGATGGCTCTAAGGAAAATACACCCAACTTAAAGGAAAGACATGTTCCATTTTGGAAATAACTGAGCAAGGAGCAGAAATGAACGTCTGGATTGAAGTGTAACAATTGTTCCTCTCAAACTGAACTTGTGAAGTTCCAAAAAACATACCACAGGATAACCTAAATCAAACTGCTCAAAGTTATACAGAATCAAAGTAAGGCTTTCATCTCATTTTAGAAGCCTACCTTTTAAAAGAAAGGTATGGGGCTTAAACTCTGTTTCTTCTTACTGCCTGTGATACAGTCAGATTTGCTCTGTAGTTCAAGAGGGTATCAATATTCTAATTGAAAATGTCCACAAAACAGCAAATTTGTTGTATTTTATATGTGTTGCTTTATATAGGCCCTTTCACACTACACAGTTCTCGCACTGATTTCACTTTTATTGCCATGGCTCCATCCCATGAAATCCTAGAGCTTGTAGTTTGAGAAGGCATTGAACCTCTCTGGTTGAGAATTCTAAAAACTCTCCCTAAACTACAAATCCAAGGATTCCATAGGAGGCAACCATGGCCGTTAAAGTGCTATAATGATATACTATAAAAGGACCCAAAGAATGTTATTAAGGTATAAAATCATATCACAAGCCAATCATATAATTCTAAACATAAATCAGTTAACACCCAAAAGATTTTGCAAAGAAGGCTATTTCAGCTTTCTCAACTGAGAATGGTAGGAATGAGAGATTTTGCTATAGATTCAGGCCAGGTTTCAAAGCTATCTTCAAAGGCCTGGTCTTGGACATATGTAACCCTAAGACAGCAAGCCTAAGGGGACAGAGCCAAACAACAGATCCCTGCAGTCTCAGAGTTGAGTGGCAGCTGGTGATTCACATTATCTGTAGGGTTGTGAATCTGCTCTGAGTTTTAGTGCAGACTTTGAGTAACCAGACAGACTTTAAGCTATCCAAGGTGCTGAACCTATTTCAGGGAGAAGGGCACAGCACTTTGGATAGCAATCAGATAGCAAGATGTTAGGGCAAAAAAAGAGTATTTCTCTATCCTGCAGAGAAGAGACAAAGCAATGTGGCTCAAACTAAGAGTCCTGAATGGGAAATAGAGCAGCAGAGTGACAGCCAGAGTACTATGAGTTATCTGGCTCAGAAGCAGACTTTAAATACCCTGTTTCTGCCCTGAGGGGTAAGGTTTTAATGGCTCTCTGGCAAGGCAGACAATGGTGTGTGGAATGGGCTAATGGCTTTACCATTAGGTGCCAAAGAACTGATGGGAATTGTGATAGCTCTTTAATGGCTGGGCAGGTGAGAAAACAAGGAGAATATCACCAGGAAGAGGAAGCAGGTTGAAGGCAATAAGTTGCTTTGTTGAGGCAGTTTCAGGCGCTAATGTTTCTGAAGGTTGAGTCGATAACGGACGTGTGCAAGCTCACTACCACCAGAGCTTCCTTGACAATGAACTGGCCATGCTGTGAGGTCCCATCTGATCTACTTTCACATGTGTTCAGCCAGTCTTCTTTGTCAGCATGGCTTTTCATGAGCGGGAGCGTATGGCATGGTAACAAATCCATCAATTTATTTATGTCCCATCTTTTTCTTGTGAATGGAACTCAAGGTGGCTTACAGTATAGAACAAACACAAGGAAAACCACATGTAGATGAACAAACAAAAAGTTAAGACTAAGATCATGTTAAACTGCCTATAGAATTCAAACTATATGACACATTATTTTAAAAACACAATTAAAAACAGTGCAGCACTAGAACAGAAAACCCATTACAATCAGCTGCCCAGCACCTGTTGGAATATAAGTCTTCACTTGATGACAAAAGGACAGCAAGGAAGAAGTCAGCCTAGCCTCCCAAGGAAGGGAATTCGAGAATATAGGAGCAGTCATGAAGAAGGCCCTCTTGAACATTTCCATCAAATCTGCCTGTGAAGGTGGTGGAACTGAGAGCAACACCTCCTCTGAAGTCTTAAGACTTCAGGTGGGCTCATATGGGAAGATGTGTGTTCATGTGTCTTACAACTTCTCAATTAAGTTGTGTCACTGATATGCAGTTCTCTTCTTTTTTCACTCTCATCTACAGCCACCAACATATATACTGTTTATTCACCTTTCAAGCCTTATTTAAGGTTAACAAGGAGTAAAGTTAAAAGTTAATAGAGAATAATGTGTTTATTTCATTTAGAAGGCAATGAGTCACTGCAAGTGCAGCAATAAGTGGCTGACTGCAAAGATCAGTTATTAACACATTAACTGATTAATAACCCTGGGTGCCTGAAGGCCTGCCAAGTAAAGGAATTAGCTTTTCTCCCCAGCCCATCCTTCCATTCCAGAGAGGGTCTCACAATTTCTTTTCTCCTGCATTCCCTTTCCAGAAGGCAACAGGTCCAGCAGGTCCAACAAGCAAGACAGCACAAAGCTCTATGATGTATTTCTTCCAATCCTAATCTTTCATCTTCTGAAGCTTTCTTGTCTTATTATATCTGGAAGAATCCAACTCATTCACTAAAACAACTAACATAACAAATTGATTATAACATAGAAATAATTCAGTGTTACTCTGGCAATACATGGCAGTAATCCATACTGAGTGAAATCCAATAAATTAAAATTTTAATACATTAATGTAATATTTTGCCCCCAAGCTCTGGAGGCAAAGGAATTTAAGAAAAGAGAAAGAAGCTGGCTAAGAGGGTAGAGATGTGATTGCATTTGACTGAAGATGCTAGGTAAAAGCAGCACCAGCTTCTCCATCAATCAAGTCTACTAAGAGTTCAGTCAGCAAGTCATGAAAAAGAGATGCACAGCAAAACTTCCAAGGATTTAACACTGGAAGCAGTTAGGGTGCAATTGTATGGTCCTACAGAAATATATTTGGGGCTGTACTCCTAAAAAGCATGTAGTTTCAAATCCAGAATGGTGACTCCTACACAGATACTGGACAGGGTGTGATTAGAATGTAAGGTGTCTGAGATTCAGCAATGGGTACTTCTACAGGGCAGACAAGATAGGAAGGCAATCAAGCAAAAAAGGAGAACTCTGGTGCTGGAAATCTGAGCTAGCACCAAAAAAGAAGAGGAAAAGTTGTAGGAGGGATCTTGATGAGCAAGTTCTTGGGGGTGAGTGACAGCAAGTCTGCTTCTCTGGAGTCATATTAATGAAAAGTGTGTGGAGTGTGCAAACTCAAGAGCTCTTATAGGGTCCAAGGAGTAAAAATATAGCACAGAGCTTTCCAAACGGTGTGCCGTGACATGTTAGCGTGTTGCCTGAAGTGTGTAGGTGTGTTGCCTACAATCTTGCAAATATATGTTAGAATTTTTAAATCAAATATTTTTAAAAAATATATGAAAGGTTTTGATGATATATGTTGTGCCCCATACATTTCATTATTACAATTTATGTATGTGCTCATATCTCTTATAAGGGGTTAGTTTAACAGCTCATTTGCTAGAAAAACTGAATTACTGTGTCATGAAATGATGCATGTCTAAAAAGTGTGTCACCAACATGAAAAGTTTGGAAAGCTCTGACATAGCATAAGAAAAAGAGCATTATCTTGAATTTTCAGAATGACAGGGCACTCTTAAGTAGGTTCCTAGCTACTTGATTGAATTAAAGCAAGTTACCTAAGGAAAAACCATGCTTCCAAAAGATAGGGAGGAAGTAAGCAGAAGTATACAGAACAAAAGGATATATCATTTGGACTAAAATGCCTAAGTGGTACTTTAACCAACTGACTATCAATGGTATTGATAACTTCTATGTCAGGGTGTGATAAATCTCTGGGTTTAGTTTACAGACTTTAAAGAAATAGTTATCCAAGGTGCTGAATCCTATTCCCAAAAATAGATAGCTCCTTTAAAGTTTGGAAGAAAGCCCAGAATAGATTCACCACATCCTGCAACAAGGAAGTGACCAACTGCCACTGGTTCTGTCTAGGTATAGAGGAGACATCAGGATTGGCCAGTTTTTCCCATCAAGACTATAGATTGGCCAATTTTTAAGTATCCTCATTGGCTGCCAGATGGAGGTGGTGGTGGTGTCTTGGTATGTCGGAAGCATTTACATGTAACTAATGCTCCCATGTTTCTTACACAACAGTGTGACAATTACTTCTATTAATTTACAGTAGGGCCTTTTCCGCACTGGGCGAGGGAATCGCCCCGTGCTGGTACTCACCAGACCTGTGTGCTCCATGCGAGGGTCCAGGCAGATCCGGAGCAGTCTGTGGGTGCCGCTCCGCACTGCTCCGGGGACGAAAATGGCAGCTTCCGATTGGTCAAGGCTCTCCACAAACCGGTGAAGCTCGCCAGCCTAAAGCCTGTCCCCGGCAGATCTGCAGGCTCGCACTGGTGTGAGTCTGAAAATCTGCACTGGAGTGCGGGAACAGAGTGGTGCGCTCCATGCTTTTGAAAGACCTGTTTTAAGCGGTCTTTCAAAAGCATGCTGAACTACCACTTTGGGTCATTCCGGAGCGGACTGAGATCCGGAACTACACAAAGTAGTCTGGACCCAGTCCGCTTCCAGATGTAGATGTCCTCTCTGGTGGACGCTATGCACCATTTTAAAAACCCAGTGCGGAAAAGGCCTAGAAGACACATAGGTCAATGAACTGCAAATTACCTATAAATCAGACAGTGACATCAAGATCCTGTTACTCATGCAACAATAGTACAGATTAAACAAGGTGCTAGGGTAACATCAACATGGACATAATGAATAACTGATACATCTACATAAAGTCATCATGGCTTTGTAACATGCTGTAGTCCTTTTTGTCTCTCTGTATCTAGTTCCTTCCACTTCAGAATAATTTTAGAAAAATTTTGCAGGTTCTAGAATAATATTTGTTTTCCTGTGAAGGAAGCTTCCTTCTTAAAACATTTTATTCTCTGGTTGTGTGTGAATCCTTTTTTCTGTTTGTTCCATGTGGTGTAATCCAAGGAACAGATAACAGAACTGAAGAACAATGTAATCAATTCACACTTGAAGATGATTCAGGTACGGCAGATATTCCTGGAACCTCTTAAATGCATCATGGCCAGATTCATGTTGGGGAGTTATGAATGCATAAGCTCTGTAGTTACAAGTCTATGTGGTAAATCCCATCCCATTCCCCCAACCTCCATTTTCTGGGCAGCAGCTGTTGTGATCAATGGGAGTCTGTTCCCATGTTGATCAGGAAGTAGCTAAATAACGTTTCTGTGAGCAATCTCCAATGTGACAGACAGAAGCAGCACTCTTGTTGCAATTCCCACTCCTGCCAAAGATCACTTGCATGAAGAGAAATGAGACTGTTAGCCAGCTGCTTCCCAAACTGTAGGAGAACAGACCCCCATCAATTGCAGCAGCTGCTGCCTAGTAAGTGGGGAATGGAGGACTTTGCTATATATCCTCTAAACTAGGTTACGTGTAACTCTAGGTTACACATTCATAACTGCCCAAAAGGATTCCAGCTGATATTATCATCCTTGGATATTATATTAAATGCTTCTGATAGTTTACCATTGTTGTTGCTGCTGCTGTTTTTGTTTCAAGTAATATTTCCATCATGGAGCTCTTGTTGAAAATGGCAGAGCTAAGTTGAGTTTCCACCTCTGTAACATGTAATTCAACTTCTCTCCTTTCCACTCTCATTTCATCACACAGTTACACCAAGCATTTCACCTTCTCTTCTCCAACAGATTGGGTGCAGTTGGCAAGGGCAGGAAAATGCTATAATGACAGCAAGACACAAGGTAAATTGGCATATAAATTGCACAGGCAGAAAGAAGAACTAATATGGCATGGGACTGTTATTTTCTTTTTTTAAAAAAATATAAATTCTTGTCTATGTAACAAACACAAAAAATCGATCTAAAGAAAATATTGATAATTCGTCCCCCATAGGTACTCATTTAGGTTGGTATATAAAGGTATTCTAAAACAACGAATTCTCTCTTAAAAGATTCATTTAAAAATGTAGTCAAAACCAATAAATGTAACATATTTATGATGAGAAACAGTTCTATGGCAGTCAGATCCTGTGAATCAGCATTTTTTTTTTTGTGGAAAGAAATGTCCACATGTCTAGAACATGTAAGTTCTGTAAATCTGTCATGAATGATCAGCCAATTGTTAGACATTAGAATACAAGTGAATACAGTTTTAATACAAAACCCTTGATAAAGGTGCTGCATCCTCGATACCAAAGATGTATGGTTTCTGCAAGCATGCAAGATGAAATTTTATACCACAAAAAGCTGCCACTATTATTCCTTGAAGGCATCTCAGCAAGGATTAGAATATACATATTTCATGCAAAACTCAGACATAAAACCCAAACCGGCCCTTATTTATGAGTGGGGAAATTCAAAACCTGGAGCTGCAATCTTTACTTAATGCCATGGCCATGAAAATGCAATGATCTACAGAAATTCACACATTCGTCTCTGGGGGCATTGTTACAGGCTCATAAAAAGTCAAATCGCTGTTTCACGAGCTTGCAAATAATTTATACCTATCATTTGTCTTATAGTGCTAGCATTTGCCTGCTATCTTGGCCATCTACTCACCAATCTATTTTGTAGCAATCCTTGATGTAGTTATAAGAATTGAAGAATATGTACTCTAAGGAAACCAAATTGACCAAACTTAGTCTGTTAATCTCTGATTAACTCACAAGAATTTTGTTTTAAAGATTCTATTAGTGATCTTATGGTGCCATGATTTCACCCCATTTTCTGTTCTCACATAGGAACTCTGGAGAAAGAGCTGTAAAATTTAATGTGAAGATTAAAAGTTCTGGGAGTGTGTTCATGTGTTTGTGTGTCTGTATTTCTTTAACATCATGTCACCTGGAATTATAGTGTGGGACACACATCATCAACAAATTACTCACTGCATATAAAAAAAAAAGGTGGTATTTTAAGATTGTCATAATATTTAGATATATAATCAAATCATATAGGAAAATATGGTAGAATTCTTTAAAAAAAACATATTTTACTAAATTCCAGGAAGTGGGAAGTCAATTATATTTTCCCTCCTACTTTTTCTCTTTTTTTACTTTAGTATAGTTTTTTTTGTTAAGTTTTGTAATTATTGTTGTACCGTTTTTTGTTTGTAATGTGTTATGTTTTATTTTCTTTTTTGTGGATTTTTTTCACTTTCTTGTGTAAATTTTGTGTAATTTTTATGGTATTAAATTGTGTGTGTGTGTGTGTTAAATAAAAATTATTTCTAAAAAAAATAAACAAACTGTTCATTGCAGTTTGTTGGTACACTTTTTTTTTTATAGTTGTAATCTCATTCATTTCTTCTGTCCTCACAATAATCCTGTGAGGAAGTCTGATGTTAAGATACAGAATCGGTCAATATATTACATACAGCTAATTTGCAAATGCTACTTCCGTGGCTGTTTTGTATTGTTGTTTTTGATGTTACAAGTTCCACTGTGTATATCAGTCAAAAACGGAGGCAATTTTTCACAGAGGAGATTTGGGGGGTGGGGGCTGGGGGGAGTATGTTTCCAAAAAATTTCTTTTTCTCCCAAGTCACTCACCCACTCTAGCCATCTGGCAGAATATTTTCTGCCATTTCCAATGGAGAAGAAAATCCAAACAGTCCCCATAACTTTTTTGTGGTGCCTGACATGTTAACAGTACCAGCTTAAGAGCATTTTTGATGGTTCAAAATGACAGCCAGGCTAAACCATAGCTGTTGCAACTTCCACTTGGAAAAAGTGGGGTAGGGGGTAGAGAAGGCCTTTGAAAAGAGGGGTAGAGAAGGCCTTGGGAAAAATAAAAATAGCTATGCTGTTTCTGCTGCCAATAGTGAGCTGAAAAGAGACTGTCAGAAAAGTATGTTGTCTGTTATAAAGAAAGTGGAGAATTTCAGGAGACCATTTCTCTCTAAATTACACAGTGTTTTCTCTCTCCCTCCCTCGCTTTGTATAAAGCACACTTTCATTTAAATATTTAAAATTTATGTATTTATTTCTGCAATTATATATCATGTTTTTGCTGAAGAACTTTCATTTTTCCAGAAAAAAAACATAAACAGATTTGGGGAGGATGAATATTCTCCCAGAAAGAGAGTATGTGTATGGAGGATATATTTATATATAGATATCTCCCCCTGATATTATGCTTTAATGCACTTAAAGCAGAATGCAAGCTCCAATGACTTCTAAATGTAACATGAGACGCAACCATGAGTTGTATTTATAAACATGTAAAAGATCTGGACCCACTGTGGAAGAGAAAACAGACAGGACATGCTTCAAAATATTCTTGTGATTTGTGCACTTGCCACGAACACTCATACATTCAAGCACCTAAGTCACATGATTTCACCTCTGAGAAAGGGAGTGTCTTACAACCTCATAAATTTTTGGTATTCACATTGATCATTGTGGCATTGCTATAGCTGTAAGTGTCCCAAAACCCACCTTAAAAGTGAGGCGGATGTCTTGAGGGATTGAGTTCTGAGACGCTGGAAAGCAGAGTATTGAAAGATGATCTGTCCAGCCTCCTCACACACCCCAGCAAGCTGCAGTGCAATAAGGAGTTGTGATAGGACCCTGTGGTCCTGCTTATCACACCAGTACTCACTGGCAGGAGGGTCGTGGGTGTGTCATCTCTTTGTGCGCTACTTCGCAGAGCTGCAGAATCTTTTCCCTTAGTATGACTACCTGGATTTTAAAGAGGATTTGGGGGATTAAATCAGGAGACAGACTGTAGCCACAACATCATAGCTATGTGCCCAAGGTAGGATCTCATGAGTTACTGTAACAAGTTAACGTTCCACTGTAATACAGACATGACTAAATCATTTTTCAAAGGAACCTAATAGTGGGACCAAAGCTAAACGTCTTAAGATCTTCTAGGAAGGCCCCTTTTTCTCTGTTCCACCACTCTAGAAAACTCTCATTCTAAAGAAGTTAGACTGATGCTTTTCTTGCTGTCTTTTTACAGGCATGTGAAGACTTTTTTGATTCAGCAGGTCTTTAAGAGCTGAAGGCTCTGGGATAAAAGATTTCATATGCTTTGTTGTTTATATGTATTTATTATTCTTTTTAATGGTGATGCTTTTAATTTTATCGATAGTTTAACCATACTTTTAACTTTGTATGATGTAAATATTAGCCATATCTATCCAGCTTCTGTAAGCCATTTTAAGTCCTGGACTGGGAGTGGGGGGAAGCAAGATATAACAAACATAGACAGACAAACTTTACTGGTATAAGCAAGCAGTATTTTCTGGCTTCTTTTAAAAATTAATTTTAAGGACATTTTAGAAGATATTTTGACTAACAAAAACAAATCAGTTTTATGTCATTCTGTCTAAAACAATTCCCAGGATTTGAAGGGTGAGTGAACACCATATATGTTGCTGCAGATGAGTGAGGATAGAAAGAAAAGAGGAGATACAACAGTTCAGTGGCAAAGTTTAACTGCACACATTGTTAGTTAACTTGCTTTAGAATCAACTTCCAGTTATGGTTAGAATACAAATTTCACCATGTCCAGTGAGCAATTGAATTACAGGATTTGTAAACATCTGGAAAACACAAGTTTGGGAAAAGCAACATGTATTCCACAAAGAGGAAGGAGCCAGCAACAAAATATGCTGCTTGCAGGCAACACTGTCAACCAAAATATTATATGCCATTTTCTCTAGCCAGCCTATGATTTCTACTGTCAACAACTGACATAATAGTAATTCGGTCTTTTCATTCCCGCCATCCAACATTAATATAAACCAATTAGTTCTTTCAAGCCCACTAATACTTAACAAAAATGTATTAAGTCTTTTGTACCACATTCTAGATTCTGTACCATGGAACCATTATCTTTGGTTGATCTCTGCCTGATAGGTAAGCTATCTCACTGAAGTGACTTTTTTTTTCATTTAAGGAAAACATTCCTGATGAATCATTCCCAAGGCTGGTATTGATAAAAGTCCTTATTTTAGCTTTATAACAGGAAATGGCATCTCCTCAAAGTCCAGGGGCCACACATAGTGCTCACTAGACCTTGGGGGGGGGCATACATCCCCTATGACTCTTACATCTTTTTTGGCTAATTTTTTTTTACCCAAAATGGCCCTGCCCCCTGTGAGAGCAATTTAACCATCTTTTGGGTCCCTCACCAAAATAAAATAAAATAAAATAAAAATGGAGGTATTTTGTGGCAACAAAAACTGATTTGTTTTTCAGTCCACACTCTTTCCACCTCTGATTTACATGGATCATCAAGTTGCTGGGAGAAAAAAAATACCGAGAGCTGCAATTTTATATAAACATGTGTCACACAACAATATCAGGAATTACTCACCTTGGACTGATAACAGATAAGGTAGAATTGAGGTATCAGTGAATTTACTCTGAAGTCAGTCTATAAAAATAGATTGCATACTTGAAGCATGCAGAGAAGAAAAATGTTAACTTCCATCTAATAACATTGCAACATAAGCATAAAAATATTCTAATGTTTCCCAAGGCCCAGTTTATTTCAAATTTACAGAGGTAAGGAAAACAGTAAAAAGAGAAAAGAATAGAGTCTTGTTGAATAGTCTCAGCTTTACTCTTTCTTCTGCAAATACAAAGAAGAAAATTGCTGCAAATCAAATATCTTCCATTTCCTCTTTGTTATTCAAATGGCAGGTGAAACTGCTGAAAACAATTTATTTTCACAGACACTTCTATCATGTAATATTGTACTGTCTTATATGAGAGAAAAGTCTGGCCCAGCTTTGCACAAGAAGAAAAATGAAGATTCATATTTGCAGCATGGGATATTGATCTTAATAATTTCCAAAAGTTTCGAGGTGCTATTAGATTTGTTCTTTTGCCACTTTTGAAAAATGTAAGGTAGTAGATTTAACCTCATGCAAAGAATTTAATATTAAAACATCTTAGAAGTTTATTATTTCAGTGCAAACTGCTTGTTGTCCTGAGCTGGATCTGAATCTGATCCTTATACAATTTTTTTTTTTAAAAAAAAAATAACATTTGTGTTTCTTCATTTTTGTGCCACTCTGAACAATGCAATTGGCGAACCACTTAGCCTGGAATATTTGAATAAAGTTAACAGGATCCAATTATTTTTTAAAACAAAATGATGAACTACTTAAGCTAATAAAAGTTCTGGGTATTTTCAAGTGCTGTTCAATATTTTTATCAATGATTGGATGAAGGAATAGAGGGCATGCTCATCAAATTTGCAGATGACACCAAATTGGGAGGGGTTGCTAATACGTCAGAGGGCAGGATCAAAATTCAAAATGACCTGGATAGATTGGAGAGCTGGGCCAAGGCTAACAAAATGAAATTCAACAGAGAGAAGTATAAGGTCCTACACATAGGTAGAAAAAATGGAATACAGAAATATAGGATGGGGGGCATGTGACTGGATAGCAGTATGTGTGAAAGGGATCTAGGAGTCTTAATAGACCACAAGCTGAACATGAGTTAGCAGCAGCCATGAAAGCCAATGCAATTCTTGGCTGCATCAATAGGAGTATGGTGTCTAGATCGAGGGAGGTACTGGTACCACTCTACTCTGCTTTGGTTAGACCTCATCTTGAATACTGTGTCCAGTTCTGGCATCCCAAATCAAGAAGGACGTGGTCAAGCTGGAGCAAGTCCAGAGGAGGGCGACCAAAATGGTAAGAAGCCTGGAAGCCATGCCCTATGAGGACAGACTTAGAGAGCTTGGGATGTTTAGTCTGCAGAAGAGAAGGTTAAGAGGAGACATGATAGCCATGTTTAAATATTTGAAGGGATGCCATGTAGAGGAAGGAGAGGGCTTGTTTTCTGCTGCTCCAGAGACCAGGACAAGGAGCAATGGATTCAAGCTGCAGGAAAGGAGATTCCACCTGAACCTCAGGAAGAACTTCCTGACAGTCAGGGCTGTCCGGCAGTGGAATATGCTGCCTCGGAGTGTAGTGGAGTCTCCTTCCTTGGAGGTTTTTAAGCAGAGGCTTGATGGCCATCTGTTGGGAGTGCTTTGAGGGTGTTCCTGCATGGCAGGGGGTTGGACCGGATGGCCTGTCTGGTCTCTTCCAACTCTACATTTCTATGATTCTATTTGTTATTCATGCAAGTACTTAAATTCTTCAATAAAATCAGTCCCACCTATCAAAACTGCTGAAATCTGCCCCCTCAAAAAGGTTCAGAACATTGGACAGCATTGTACCTATCTAATAAAGCATACAGTAGATTCACCATCCCACTGACATGGAAGCCATCAGACACCACTGAACAAAATGGTACATTCATTCTTTTTGAAAGTATCTCCTGATCTATTCTTATTAGGATGTGACAGGCACTTAATGTGAGCTGTGTGCAAGCCAGAGATGTGGCCCTTTTTATCTGGATACAATACAATTGAAAATCCAAAAGCAGTGATACTGTTTTTGCACCAGCTCTGGAACAAAAAATACATTATTCAAACTTTTGAAGCTTCACTGGCTTCTTCATCCAGCAAAGATGTTGAATATCACACAAGACAAAAATGGTGAGTCACAGGCCTACATTCTGTCTGAGAAGTTGTCAGTTAAGTTGGTACTGAGATATTTCAGTGCAGGCAGAGGCCACTCCCCTTGTTGGTCTAATGAAGACTAGGGACAGAGCAATAAAAGGCAGGTCATAAAATTTCAGCTCCATTAGCAACAGAAAAGCAACTTCTCTTGAGATCCAGCAGTTTCTGTCCTAAGCAAAGGTAACTGTCCCTTTCTTAAGCAGAGAACATTGACTTTCTCAAGGAGTGTCTGTACTGTTATATCTGGAAAAACCCTTAGGCCATTTCCACACTACACTGTTATAGTGCTATTATTCCACTTTCAACATCCTATGGAATCCTGGGGTTGCAGTTTAGAATTCTCAGCCAGAGAGCTCTTGGGCCTCAGTAAACAACAAACCCCAGAATTCCACAGGATGTGGAAAGTGGACTTTGGCCTTTTTCACATGGGGTTAAAAAAATGGTGTAGATTGACCTCCACGGAGGTCGTCTACACCGTTATGCGAATTGGGGTGGATTACTCAAGAGTAAATCCACACACCAATCTGCAGTCGGGCGCCCGCAAGTGGCAGCGCCGCATGTTTTTCAAAGGCACGGGGCGTCCAGCCCCGTCCAGCCCCATTGCAGTGCCCGTATGGATTTACGGATTGCAGATCGGGCAGGGGCGGGATTTCTGGCTGACGAGCTTCTCCGATTGGTGGAGAGGCTCTGCCAGTCAAAATCCGCCATTTTGGGTGCTGCCACACGCTGAGGACACCGCGGGACGCTGCTGCGTGTAGAGCAGGGAAATGTGCTGCTCCGCACGGCGGTGGAACAAGGTAAGCCCCGTTTTGGCGTGGCCTGCCCCATTCCGCCGCCCGCATGTGAAAAGGGCCTAAGAGCACTATGACAGTGTAGTGTAGAAATGACCTCAGGTGCTGTACAGGTAAAACTTGCCAAACAGTAGTCCCAAACTGTAGTTTAGTGAAAGAGTTTTACCTTTGTTGGAGGTAGAAAGCCTCAAAGAATCAAGTCCCAGTCCTTTGGTTCCCATTTGTTTAGGATTCCTCTGTTGTGACTAAATTTGGTATCTTGAAAGCCAAGAAAAAAAAAATTCAGGGGTAGCTCTTTTTTTGTTGTTTGTTTTAGTTTTTAGTTTTTGTTTTGTTTTGTTTTTTGCCTATGCAACAAAATCCAAAATCCACAAGGAGTGATACCTTTTAGGGGGCCAGCTCCAAAGCATAAAATACATTATGCAAGCTGTCAAAGCGTTACTGGCTTCTTAATCAAGTAAAGATATTAAAAATCATACAGGGAAAAAAAGGTGATTTCCTTATGAGTTTGTCACTGAATTGTAACCCCCTGTTCCTGTTGGCTGATACACTGTATTGATTACCTTGCTGCTAGTTTGGTTTATGCTAGAACAGACAGAATGAGGCCAATGTATAGCATTGTTTTAAGAAGGTGGACACAAGAAGAATGAGAATTTGTGTAGGAATTTTTTCCATAGTGAACTTTAAAGAAAAACCTGACAATCATATGAAATAAAATGTAAATTTGGCTTAGCAAGGAAAGATGAAGGAAATAAACTGAACAAGACAGTAAGTAACATAGTATTGTTACAAAAAGATATGTTATTCCCAAATATTAAAGGCTCCTTATCACCACTAGCATGTATGTACGTGTGCCTTCAAAGTCACCAATTATGACTTATGACAACCCAATTAATTTCATAGGGTTTTCTTGGGCAAGGAACAATTGCAGGTGATTTTACCATTTCCGTCCTCTGAAATATAGCCTACGTTACCTGGTATTATTTGACAGTCTACCATCCAAGGCCATTTCTGCACTATACTGTTATAGAGCTATTATTCCACTTTTAACATCCTGTGGAATTCTGGAGTTTGTAGTTTACTGAGGCCAAAGAGCTCTCTTGCTGAGAATTCTAAATGCCCCTCTCTAAACTGCAAATCCCAGGATTCACTGGGAGGTTGAAAGTGGAATAATAGTACTATAACAGTGTAGTGTGGAAATAGCCCAAGTACTAACCAGGGGTGAACTTGCATAGCTTTCAAGATCAGACAGAATGAGGTGCCTTTAGGGTATTTAGACAGACACTCCAACATCAGAGTGTGGTAGAGATACCAAAAGTTATTAATGAGGAAAAACAGACAAGTTAGGAGAGGCTGCAGCAGTTTGTTTTTGCCTGATCCTCCTGGAAAAAGCAAGATTCTATCTCTTTGTCTCTTTTCCCTCTAGCAGAGTAAAAGGAGTACAAATGATTTTTTTACTTAGAACTCAGTTTGGAGCAACTTTAGTAAGCCAAGGACAAGGGAAGAAATGAGAAGAGGGGAGAGAAACGGGAACATTTTAAAAGCAGCTGGGAAAGTGGGATGACAGAGCATTAATCAAGACTGTCTTTGCCCAGTTGGGATGTTTCCAGGGTATGTATTAGCAAACAAAAGTGAATTAAACACTATAAAAGTTCAGGGAAGGAGCATGGTTCGACTTTTTTCCATCTATTTTATTTTGTGTGTTAATGTAATGTAGCATCAAGATGCCACTACTTGAACAGAGCAGAACAGAACAGAATAAAATTATATTGATATCAATCAATCCTCCCTTTCTCAGAATATGGCAGCCAACGCTGCTACAATGTAAGTTAAAAATAGTTAAAACGATAGGTAATATAAAAGTTTTAAAAACATTGAACAATCAGATCAATGAAACATTAATTTAAAAAACAATTATAAGTACATCAGGATATACATTCTGTATTAAAAACAATTCAACCATTGAACAGCCTTCTCCTACAATCAGTTAATGGCTAAAGTCCTGTTTAAATGGAAATCTTTGGCTGCTGGCAAAAAGAGGTTATCAATTCCTATAACATTTACATCTAGCAGTACTGCTTGGTAGGCTTCATATGGCTTGCTCTTGTTTCTTCAGTTTTTTTTCCCATTTTATCTCTAAAAGTTTTCCTGTAGGTGTTGTATTCCTGTTTGTTCTATATATATTAACATTGCTTTTTTTACCCTTCCTTGATTGAAATTCCTGAAGAAAAATCAATATGAGTTCCCTCAATACATATGTATAAAGCATTAGGGGCTTACAGACCACTTTGTATTTCTCTCCTCTCTTTATGTATCATTGTAATTCCAATTGCCTAATATTTACTGTTTAAAATCTGAACTCTTCTGGAACCAATACACTCTTTAAATAAGATCTGAAAGTAGGTAAGAACAATATTGAAAGTCACTGCCATCCATACACCTTATTTAAATAAAATACTATTTCTGATGTCAGTGCACCTGCGGCTTTAAATTAAATTGTGTTTTACAAGCAATAACTCACATATAAACTGAGAACTTAAAACAGACCTAACTAGGGATGGATGCATTTAAGTGTCTGGAATATATATATATATATTTTAAAAGAATGAAAATATAATCAAAACAATAAATAAGTGATCCCAACAGTTCAAGAATTGCAAGCAATTTTGGCACCCATTAGCATTTTGGGGTACCTGAGAAACACTTGATCAGGAAAAAAAATAGACTCATCATTGCAGCCATAAGGGGAGGACTTAGATTAGTGGCACAACACAGGATTTGTGTGCAGAAGGTTCCAGAATCAGCCCCTGACATCTCTAGTTAGATGGTCTCATGACTGAACAGTGCATTTTTCTTAGAAATCAGTAAACACATCTCATGTCTTTTCTTTGTAAAAAAATATATAAGTATGTGCAGGGATCTTCGCGTTGGACTAGAGTAGTGATGTAGAGGGATAGGAGGTTTTAATACATTTTGACCTTGCTGTTTCCCCTATGAAACTCATACCTGAAGCTGATATAATATCCCTTTTTTAGGCAAGGTTCTGGAGCATGTGGTGGCCTCCCAGCTCCAAGAATTTCTGGATGAAATGGATTATCTAGATCCATTTCAATCTGGCTTCAGGCCTGGTTATGGGATGGAGATAACTTTAGTCACCTTGGTGGATGACCTATGCCAAGAACTAGACAGGGGGAGTGTGTCCCTGTTGGTTCTGCTGGACCTCTCAGCAGCTTTCAATACCATCAACCATGGAATCCTTCTGGATCAACTGTATAGGATGGGACTTAGGGGCACTGTTATGCAGTGGTTCCGGTCATTCTTAGAGGAAAAAACTTAGAAAGTGGTGCTTGGGGGCTCCTGTTTGGCTCCCTGGCCATTCACCTGTGGGGTTCCTCAGAGTTCTGTTTTGTCCCCCATGCTGTTTAACATCTAAATGAAACCATCGGGAGAGTTCATCTGAAGTTTGGGGGCTAAGCAGGCCTCCTCCCTGCTCTCCTTTCACCTGCAGGCAAAAACATTTCTTTTTAAACAGGCTTTTATGGAAGCCAGGGAGCTTTATTTATCAACTTGTTTAAAACTGAATATTGTTTTAGTTTTTTATTATTATTATATTTGCTTTTAATGTTTTTAATTGTTTTAAATTTTTTAATATTTTAATTTATTGTTGGAAGCTGCTTTGGGTCCCATTCCAGGAGAAAGGCAGCATACAAATATAATGAATAAATAAATAATAAGCCACACAGAGACCATTTCTGCACTACACTGTTATAGTGCTATTATTCCGCTTTCAGCATCCTGTGGAATTCTGGGGTTTGTAGTTTATTGAGGCCAAAGAGCAATCTGACTGAGAATACTAAATTCTCCTCCTGAACTGCAAACCCCCAGGATTCCATAGGATGGTGAAAGTGGAATAATAGCGCTATAACAATGTAGTGGCGAAATGACCTGAGCATTTCTAGAGAAAGAATAGGGGGACATATATCTATATCATACTGGATGTGTTCTTTCATTTCTGATATAGTTGGGTTAGTGGACAGTTGGAGTATGGGCTTAGTTTGGGAAGTCATGCTGATTAAACAATCTCATTCCTTTGCACTGCTTCACTGATAGCATTCACAAGCTCCTGTGTGGAAAAAATCAGATTTCCTGAACAGTGTATAGTTAGTTCATCCCTGAGCTCCAACCAGAGACCCTTCATAAAGGAGCACTCAAAATATCAGAATCCAAAAGCTGGAACCTGCCTGGAACCTTCTTAAAGATAAATTCAACATGCCTTAATTAGCCATGAGGTGAAATGTGCATGATTGTATTGCTGTTTGAGGTGAAGAAGAGCAATCATTGAAAAATGTAGTAAACGTAGTGGCTGGTGGCTTCTGTGTCAATCCACTCTGGCTTTTATCCAAACTTTAAAAGTGACTCTTAGCCCTAACCCCAACATACACCATCCCTTGGATAGGTCTTTCAAAGCTCAGACTAAAGCCATTTCCGTGCTACACTGTTAGAGTGCTATTATTCCACTTTCAACATCCTATGGAATCCTGGGGTTTGCAGTTTAGGGAGACACATTTGGAATTCTCGGCCAGAGAGCATTTTGGCCTCAGTAAACTACAAACCTCAGAATTCCACAGGATGTTGAAAGTGGAATAATAGCACTATAACAGTGTAGTGCAGAAATGGCCTGAAACACAGAGCATGTTCACCATTTCCACTACTAACTGGAAGGTAGCAGTCACCACTGTGCAGTGCATGTGTGGATTTCAGGTGCTTTACTGAAATGATAATTTATGATTCTGTAAAGAGAGAGAAAAGAGAAATATAGATGCCAAGAGGAGGTTCAGTTCAGAAGCCCTTCCTTTAATAGTCCTATATAAAGAATCCAAATTATCATGGGTGATGCTGACCCTCTGGCAACACTGCTAAAACTAACTAGCTAAAATAGTTATGTTACAAATGAAGTTAGAAATTTTCTAAACATAAAAGCAGAAGTTCATTACATTCATTTTTAACTTACTTGATTGACTTAAGTTGGAATTTTAAGTTAACTAATTTCAAAATGATGGTACTATATTATTAATTAATTAAATGAGAGACATACCAAAAGGCTTAGGAATTTTACAATTCCCAACTATTTCTTTACCCAAAATGTAGTTCTCTTGATTTTTTGCAAAACTGGTTCTGGCATTTTGTTGCTTCCTCTCAGCTTGGAAATTACAATATTTAGGCCATAAAATCCAAACCCTTTCTTTTAGTTCCTTATTAGAGTAATTCAGTTGATGAGAGCAAGTTAGAAGGGAGTGATCTTTTTTGTATCCAAGTATTCCTTCTGCTTATATCTACTACTACGTTAATAAATAGCCTAAAAGAGTCTTTTGATTCTCCCTTATAAATAGCCTGAGATTCCAGTACTTATGAGTACTTAAGTGGTGTGTTGATGCTAAATCTGCCTATCTGAACTATACCATTGGTCATGAGTTGGGAGCTCACATGACCAGATAATGACAAGAGGGACATCCAAACAGGTACAGATCATCTGACAAACAATAAAGAACCCTCATCACCTCAGTCTTGAAGAGATGGGGTGGGGAACTATGGCTGTTTCAGTAAACCCCATTGAAGATAGTGTGACTTGCATCTAAGGAGATTCACATCTGAAATCCCTTGAGTAAACAGATACAATATTATTGCAATATTACACTCAAGCATATAAGTACCAAAACATCAGCAGAAGAATTTATATGGTGACTGCAAGAAAGTATGTATTTATGGTTAGGGGATAACACCTGAAAGGGCTTGTTGATTTTGTTTATTGACTATTGAAAGTTTTTGCAAAATTATATTTAGAGAAAGAGAGGATTAAAATAAATATAAAAAACAATCCAAAGCATGCTGGTTTGGCTTATATGCAACTGGCAGGAGTTTTCAAAACATTATGACTCCCTCATAGAGGACTCCGGGCAAAGTCATGCAGAAGAGCCTTTTGGCAGCCTTCAGCTGCATGCTGTAATTTTTAAATTGGCCAGTGTCTCACACTCACGTGGCCAAAGATGATTAGACCTAATAGGATATAACCTGGCATCTTCTGACTAGAACAGAAAGCCTATTGGAGCATTGTAGGAACTGGAGCAGCACACTGAAAATCTATTATTTCTTAATCTTATAGAAGCACTATAAACTTGTCAGAAATTAAATTGTAGGCAAACCAATGACAATATACAAATAGAGATGAAAGAACTAGGGTGTACCTAGATGACTTGACAAAATAGTCTCTATTATTAATTTTATCTGAGGAGCATGAAGGGAGGAGTGTTTTTTGCCCAGAAGCAGCCCTGGCTGAATTTGATAGGATTTACTCCATGTGCAGATACACAGAAACATTTACAGAATTGTACACTGAACTTCTCAAAGTATTTTTTTTTGTCCAATTAATTTATTCATCATTATTCTTATAGTAGCAATGGTAGCAATAGTTGTTGTTGTTGCTGCTGCTGCTGTTGTGTGCTTTCAAGCCATTTCTGACTTATGATAACACTGAAGGGAACCTCTCATGGTGTTTTCTGGGGGCTGAGAGTGTGTGATGCTCTCAGAGTCACCCAGTGGGTTTCCATGACTGAGAAGGAATTGAACGCTCATCTCCAAGGCTGTAGTCCAATATTCAAACCACAATGCCACACTGGCTGTCAGGTAATAATAACAGTAATAGCTGAAAGCAGATTAACAAAGTCGAATTTGAAAAAAAATGGAAGCAAGTCAACATAAAGCAATTGGCTGTATAAAGGTACAGAATATCTTTCCAGATATAGTCAGTTTCAAAAAATAAATAAATTTCTCCTCCGCTGTGGATACGCCGCTGAGTCGATCAAATCAGAAATGCCCATTTAGTGTAACTAAAGTCCTGACCCAGTTTTTAAGCATACTGCTTTCATGTAGTGCTGGACAAATTTCTGATTAACAAAAACTTCCTAAAACAGCTATAAAATTAGATATCTCTCAGACGGATATTAAATAACTTTCAGACATAAGATTGACAAAACTGAGAATGGAAAAGACGAATAAATACCACAGGCATCCCTTGAAATAAAATATGTCTGAAACTCAAGAATCTCATATAGTATACCACTTAATATCAACAACAGGAGATGCTCCAAATCCCCTGGAGCAAAACTTGGGACAGAATACATATGCCATTGTTCCTGCTAAACAGAATGCAAAACACTGTCATTCTCCAGACATGCCATAAAATGAGAAAGTTCCTAAACAACAGTTGTCATTCCTTATAGAAAGAGGTTGCCATACCAGAATATCCTTCTGAGTACAGTTTGGGGCTGAAAATAATAAATAAGTACATAATTACGTGATAATTTGGATAGCAATTTGGAAACATAGAGAGAGATGGCTGGGATTTCCTTCCTCTCATGGTGACCACGGCAGCCTCCTGAAAATGCTTTACCAACTGCAGTTGAGAAATCACATTGACCAGGATAAACTATTCTGCATCAAGGATGAGAGGGGCTTCAAAAATTGGGCAGAGGCACTTTTGTGCGTAGATCCCTTCCGCCTATAGAAGGCAGATCTTTGATCAATATCTGATCAATATCTGTAAAAACATAGAATCTAAAGCATTGATAATCTAAGGAGCAAATCATAGATCCTAATTTTTTTAGAAAGTTTTCTAGCAATAAAAATGTAGAAGATACATTGACTGGCCAAAGAAAATAATCTGGAGAAGAAAACAGTGGGACTTAATTTTGGGCAAGATGTCTTGATTTTACAAATATACATTGCAATTATAGCTCCATAATATATGAAGTGGTAATAAAAAGCAGGCCTACTTATTTATGCTATTAATTGGTCTGCATCTGAGATTATGACATTTCTGTAGTTCATAAATACTAAATTTAATGTCAATGAAGTTACAACTGAGTGGAATGAGAGTTATATTTTCCTGTGCGAATTAATCAATGGAAAATTGCCCTGGCTTCAACATCTAAAATCTCTTTACACCTAAGATTATGTTTGGCCTAGTATTAAATTTTTACCAAAAGAAAAATTAACATTTTGGTGATATAATGCAGATAACAATTCCTTGTGGCCTCTGATGTAGGTGTGTTGAATGGTCATTTCTTTTTTAGTTGCATGTATTAAAATGCATTCAAGTTGTATTAGAAAAATCTTTAATATTTGTAGATGCACATGTGTTTTTATCCCTGTGACTTGGAGCTTGACTGAGCATGGTTGGGATCTTTAGAGATTTCATTGTGGCTAAAAGACTTATGCTCCCAAACTTCAAGGTAAACACTTGCCATCAATGGCCTGTGGTCAGAAAACCTCACCGCTTTAGCATGAATATGTTTTTTACATATGTTAACTTACCCCCAAAAGTACATTTTCAATATATAGTCAGGTTATATTAATGTGTATGCCTAGATCTCATGATATCCTTATGTATGCCCCTCTTTCTTTCTTTCTTTCTTTCTTTCTTTCTTTCTTTCTTTCTTTCTTTCTTTCTATCTCTTTCTGTCTCCCTTCTTTCCAACTATATTTTTAAAATCCATTTTTTAAAAAAAGCGAGCCACTTTGAATGTAGGCAAAATGGCCTGCCCCCTGCAGGGAAACCCCAGTCAACTGATTCTCATATGAGAATAGAAAGGAGAACTTTGGGGCAAAAAATGTACACAGCCTTAAGCATGGCTTTTAAAATAAGTGCTCACAAGAAACAAGCTAAGTGATCCAAAGCAGTGACCTTCTTCCCTACTGCATGATATATTTTTTTTAAAAAAATTGTTTGCTTATTAGTGCTTAATGCTATGTTTATTTAATGCCAGTTGCAAACTCCCCCACATAAGCAAAATAGATAACGAAATAGAAGGCTTTTATGTACTGAGTGGCCAGCTTTCATCACAAGCTAAACAAAACACATTTGGACAAAGCTGCAGGAGTCAGGAGGGAGCCATGACTTTTAGGCCATTTCCGCACTAGACTGTTATAGCGCTATTATTCCACTTTCAACATCCTAGGGAATCCTGGGATTTGCAGTTTTGGGAGGGGCTGCCTAGGATGTTGAAAGTGAAATAATAGCACTATAACAGTCTAGTGCAGAATGGCCTTAGGCTCTGTCACTGGGCTCACCCAAGGTGAAGCGGTCAAAGAAGTATTATCCAGTCCTTCCTCACTGGCATGCACATGCTTCAAGTTGGTCAGGTGTTCTCCCAGCTTCTTGATCAACTTCACCCCCTCATCAAGGTAGTGAGTCTCCAAGAAGTCACACAGGTGGGGGCTGATATGTTGGGAGGCCACTTGGTTCAAGTCCAGCAGAGATTTGTTCACATTCTCCTCCAGCTGAAGGGAAACTCCATGGCAGAAGCTCCAGTCTTCCATTTATCTTGCTCTGTCTTTTGTGTTTTGTTTTGATTTTGATTTTTGACATACTGCAGGACAACTCTTCCTCCACAGCACTTTTGAAAGTTCAAGAGCTTCTCAGCTTGTTCATGCTGCTCCTCAGACAGGTGCTAGAAGAAGAAGAACTTAGGGGGAGCCACATCACCCCTATGGAAGTAAAAGGTCAAGGAGAGGTACTTGTCCTTCGCTTGGAGAAACTTGTTGACCATGTGGTTCACATCGCCTTCACTCTCAGTAGTTCTGATCTGGGACATCATGGTGTACAAAGGATGGCATCTGAACGAACTGACTAGCTTAAAGAATGAAGAAGGATGGGTCAGCCTTCAGCCATTCAAGCACTCTTGAAGGAAAAGATAAGGAACAAGGACCACATGTGGACCAGAACTCCCCTACTGGATGCTTATTATGAGTCAGCAGCAGGTCCTTGTTTTATCAGTTCTATCACTTCATCCTCTAATATTGTCAATATAATTGTAGGATAAATTCTACAAAGCATTACAGGTTTCCTTTTGTTTAAAATCTAGCATTATTTCTCTGGAGAAGGTTCCCCTTCAAATGACATAATTAGATCTCTTCTTACACTAGAGTAAATTATTTTATCATGTAAAAGTTCCTACTGTAAATAAAACCCAAATAAGGGCTCCTAATATCTAGAAGACCTTCCTTGTCAGTCACACCTTTCTTGCCAGCTTCTTTCTGACAAGTGCTGATTAAGGTAACCAAGTGCAAAAGACTGAAGTGAGTTACGGTGTGATTTCTCATTGCTTAGCAACATTTTGAGAGACTTCAGAGCTCTCCTCTTCCTGTTTCTCCTTTCTTTCCTTTAAATACTGTTTAGGTAACTAAATGTGAACATATTGGATGATTCACATACTGTACCATGCATTGGCTTCACAGCTGCAGCCTTATCACATTATCCTTTATAAACTTGGCTCAGAGTCCAGAGGGACTCTGGACTGCTTAATATTCAGTTAATTTCTGTTTTGATTGGGAACGGGGAAAGCAACCCGTTTGGAAATGGATTCATCATTTCAAACCACATCAAGGGCTTTATTGAAATGCCGTCTGCAACATTCTTAAGTCAGCCTCATCACTAAACGCAGAGACTTATCTTAATTATGGTTGGTTGTAATACTGTACTTATATTAATAATGTTCTTATGTTAAAGAGATTTTTTTTGACCTTTTGGAGTGGAGAAATCAATATGAAGTTGATAAAGTCAAGTTCATTGCTGCCTAAAGTAAAGCAACCCTGATTTGTTTACTTACCTAAGCCTTCATCTGTCAGGCCCATTCTGAGATGATTTATAGACCTCTACCCAATGAAATCATTTAAAGTAGATTAGATTCAGGGAACAATCACCTCTAATATGACAAGCTGATGGAGGCTGACAGGTAACCAAGTTGCTCTGGATGGCAAACAAGTTCCTGAAATTCTGATTAAATTAAAATATTAATGGTACCACTGGGAAAATAAGATTGAATCATGTAAGGGGAATTCAACATTAGAACCAAAATGCAAATACAGAGCGATTTTGTGTGAAAGAAGCCTGCTGAGGTACCAAGGGAAGTTACCTCCAGTAAACCAGAGAGCAGGGAGTGCATTCAAATGAAAAGTATTGTGTCAAGGGCTCACCTTCATCTTTCGGAGGTCTCTGAAAGAACAAGGCCTAACAGGCTCTGGGGCTGGCCCGAACACTTTTGAGAGGTTACATATTTATTTGGACTCTCAGCCTAGTGCTAATGAACAACGCTTGCTTTCTTGGGGTTATAAGGTTATTCTTTGAAGCATTGTTTCGTTTCCTTTTCATATTTGTGTGGCTTATGCTTTCAGTCCTGTACACTAAGCGACACTGACTGAGCTATAATTGCTATATAACTAAGCTTATTTAGATTGTCTGTTTCAGGACTAGTGCTCAATGTGATGTTAGTGGTAATTAAATGTGCTGTTATTCTCACATTTATTAAAAGCAGACTAGATCCCAAAATTAATATCTTCACACTGTTGGCACCAGCATTACGAACACCATAACAAGTTGGCAAAACACCAAAGCACATATTATGACAATTTAAACGCATATGCTCCATCATCTCCTTTTGACTCTGGCCTGGGAACCCAAAATGTCATATAATTCGGCCAGCAATTTACAGGTACAGTTTAATCGTGGGAAAGAAAGGCATCAGAAGGTAAACTAATTTCCAAATTAAACCAAATTTCTACTGGAACTGGACTCATGTGTTATTGATCCATGCATCCCACTAGTGCTGCAAAAAATCACTTACTTCATTATTAAACACAAGATCAAACTAATGCAAAGGTTCTCTCTGCTGTGTGAGATTATGAGAGTACGAACACATTATTCATTTATCTTCATGTGTTGGGACTGTCTGTTATCAAAAAAATGTATGCCAGGTTTTGCATTAAATATGTTTTTGCAAAAATATACTCCCTTTTTGCAAAAAATAAGTTTAATGCAAAATACACAATTTTGCATAAATTTGCATTTTTTCCTATTGTTGCTAATGAAGGGAGAAACCAGCTGCTCCCATGCAAGGGGGGGAAATCTCACAGTAATTGTCCTTTTTTTAAAAAAAAAAAGCAGTTTATATTGACTTTTCAAAACATTCTTTCTGAGGACAAGAAAATTTCTGATTAGTTTTTACATTGCTACCTCTCACACATATTCACAGTGTCCTGCTCTAAAAAAGTAGGTGGATTTTAGAATTAAAATAAATACACATATGTAAAATGCTCTCAGTATTTGAAAATTTAGTTTCAAATTTTTAATTAAAATTGTACATTGAATTTTTTAAAAAATCATTTTCTTTTAAAATTAATTCCTACTACCTGATTTTTAAATTTGTTTCATTTTTAAAACTAGTGTCATTACTTTATTGATTATTATAAAACAATAATATTAAGTGTTATCTTCCTAAATTCCATGCTCCACAGCCTGACCCAGTTGTGGGAGGGCATTATTAAAGCCAACACCATCAGTAACTGACAATGTGGTAAAATCGATTCTTAATAAGAAAGTATATCCTTGAAACTTTGCAGAGAAATTTAAAATGAGAGAATTTCGGAAAGATCATTCCCCCACATTTTCTCCCACTCCCTATTGATACTGGATTGTTTTTATTTATTATTTATATATTATTAATACTGTATAATCCATATGCATGACATTTTATGGAATAACAAGCAAAAAGAGTCTGACCAAAGAAGTTACATTCTAAAATTTGACATATGGGAAGGCAACAAGAAGGAAGATAACAGGGAACACATGGCTTCAACCCATCAATACTCTCTATATTCTTAAATTTTATTTCATGTATGTATTGTATTGAGTTGTATTTCATATATTCACCCTTGCCTGTGCTGTATATTTAAAGATGAAGAGGATGCATGGATTCCACTATGGAAAGAATATGCTGATGACTCCCATCTCTATCTCACCTTTTCATAAAATTCCAAGGAAGTTATCTCTATGCTAAACCATTGTCCACTGTCTATAATGGACTAGAAAAGGGAAAACAAATTAAAATTTGATCCAGACAAGACAGATTCTCCTGGTTAGTTGAAAGGCGGGCCAGGGAACAGAGATTTAGCCTATGTTAGATGAGGTTACACCTCCCTTGAAACTCAGATTTGCAGCTTGGGCACACTGCTGGACTCAGATTTCAGCCTGGATGTCCAGTTTTCAGTAGCAGTCAGAACTATGTTTGACAGTTAAAGCTGGTGCACCAGCTGTGCCTGTTCCTTGAGACATCAGATTTGGCTATGGTGACGCATGCTTTGATTACATCCCGTTCGGATTACCATAACACATTCTACATGGGGCTGCCTTTCAAAACTGTATGGAAGTTTAAGGAGGTCCAAAATGCTGAAGATAGGTTGCTGACTGGGGCAGATTATAGGGAAACAGCTTCACAGGCTGTGGATCCTTTTCCAGGCAGAATTCGAGGGGCAAGTTATGACCTTTAAACCTTTACATGTGGCTTGAGTCCAGGCTGTCTGAAGACCATATTTCCCTGTATGAGGCTCCCTGCATTTTAAGATCTGCAGGGGAGACCTTTCTCTCAGGCCCAACACCATTAAGGGCACATTTGATGAGAACATCAGAAAGCCTTCTCAGTTGCTGCCCCCAAGTTGTTGATCTCTGGGAGATCTGGTTCCTTCCGTCCACTCTAAGCAAGCCTGACACCTCACCATAGAAGTTCCCATATCTCAGGACTTAACCGCTCTCCACCAAACCTTAGACCAAGAATGAAAAAAAAATTTGGAAAAAAAAAATTTCCTACTCGCTGCTGGCTACTTTACAGGTCTGCTATGCATCCTCCAGGATTCCATCTGGTCATCTCCTCTGCTCCTTTCTCCCCTTTTGCAAACATCAGGTAGCACCAGGGCTTAGTATGAGGGAGTGATCAGTGTGGGGAAATACTGAGCTGCATCAGGAGTTCTGTTACCACTGTCTTTCTGTATGTGCATACACAGCTTCAAGTCACCTGTCAATTTATGGCAACCCCACCCTAAATGTCTGAAGCTGCAATATAGTTTTCTTTCTTTGTCTGAAGTGCTAGTAGTTAGCAAAATGCCTAATATGAAAGTTTCTCCTTCAGCTTTGCTTTGGGACTTGAATCCTTTCCCCTTTCATTCTTTTATTTCACCTCTCTCCTTCTCTCTTTTCTCACCTTCTTTATTCATCTTTCTCCTCTTCCTCTAACCCTTCCATTCATGCTTTCATTCATCTTCCTGCTCTTTTTCTTGTTCTTTTCCCTTCTTCCTCAACTCATCTCCTCCCTCTTTTTTGTGCTCTTTCTCTCTCCTCTCCATTTTACACCTCCTGACAAAACATATTCTCCTTCCTTGCCCTGTCTCAACCTCCCCTTCTCCATCCCTTGTTCACAACTTCTGGCTAAACATGTTCTTCTTCCCTTCTTTCTTTCTCCCTCTCCCCGATCCCCGCACTCCTAGTTGCACTCATCTTCTCCTTCATTCCTTATTCCCTCTCCTTTTTTCCACTTTTTCTTTTTCTCCTTCCTTCAAATAAATGGATAAAAATAGTCTTGGCAATATCTACCTTTTCTTTTTTTCCTAGACTTTCTCCACTTCATTTCTCCTAGCTACACATATCATTTCCCTTCTCTTTTCATTACTCTCTAAGTCTCCATTTTCTCCTTTGACTCCCCTCCCAAGAAAACCTTGAATCTCCCATGGGATATGTTAGAATCTTTGCATTTAACATTGTAAGTCCCATTAGAAATTCAATTGGGCTTGCTTCTGAGTAGACATGTATAGATAGGATTGATTAGTATTGTCCCATTTATTTGTATTGTATTGTTCCCTTGGTGTTCATATCATCATTATCATCTCCATCTGTATATCCTCCCAAAAATATTTATTAATAGCATTATTATTTTGAGACAGGATTCCTCAGCTTGACTGTGGAAAAGAGAAGAGAAGATATTCCCAGTGAAGAGCTCTGGCTAATGGGAGGAATCCATTAAAAGCATAGCTTGGAATTTTTTATTTTTGTTTGGAACTCTCATCTGTTAAAAACGGCTGGAAAAATTTAGAATTTTCTATTAAAAGAACTCTTTCTTTAGTTAAACTACAACTTACGTATGTTATTAAAAGCAGTGTCTGTAAAGCTGTTAGAACTGGGACATTTTTCTGAGAATCATAGAATCGTAGAAATGTAGAGTTGGAAGAGACCACACGGGCCATCCAGTTCAACCCCTTGCCATGCAGGAACACCCTTGATTATTCCTTGATTCCTTGATTATTCAAGAGCTTATTACATTTAATTTCTAACCAGAGGAACTTTTTCTTATTTTTTAGACTTGTTTATTTGAATGACATGCTGTAAGAATTCCTAGGGATCCGGGTTTTGCCCCTGAAATCTCATGGCCTGAAATGCTTCTGATCTGGCAGCTCCACTCACCAGAGATCCTCAGCTCATCTGAAATAACCAAGTGAGCAATCATTTTTGTGAATTCTTCATGTTCCAGATACCCAGGAACATACAAGGCAAGCTGTAGTTCCAGTTCTACCTAGAGAGTGCTGAATCTTGAGTTGTAATCCTGTTCCCCTCACTCTGGAAACTTCAAGATGGCCATTTCCGCACCGGTTAAATAAAACAGTGCAGTGCGTCCTCCATGGAGTCCAGACTACTTAATGTAGATCTGCACCTCAGTCTGCTCTGGAGCAACCCCAAGTGGTCCTCCAGCGTGTTTTTGATAAACCTGATTTTTCAGGTTTTTCAAAAAGCCGGCACACACCATTGCATGCTTGCTCTCCCATGCAGATTCGCAGGCTCGCACCAATGCGAGCCTGTGATCTGCAGAGGGCGGGCTTTAGGCTGGCGAGTTTCAGCAGTTGGTCGAGATCCATGACCAACCAGAAGCCACCATTTTGGATGCCAGAGCAGTGCGGAGCGACAGCCACACACTGCTCCAGAGATCCAGTAAGTAGCTTCCCCGTGCAGAAATGGCCTATGTTTACATCCTGTTCTGTAGTATTTTTAAATGAGAACTCACAAGTTCAGGGTGGGATTGGAATTCTGTCCCATCACCAGATCAGATATTTGCTGATCTTTTGGTGACTGCTCTAATAATCAGCCAATACATGTATATACTTTACTCGCACAACAGTGCCAACTGTCAACACCAAGGCATGGCAGGCAGCCAAGAGCCGGCTAATAGGTCTTTTCACAGATAAGGCAGACAGGCAATAAATCAAAGGGCTTTACTTCAGCAGTAAGTAGGTAAGGCAGCAGTAAATTAAAGAGACTTTTGCAGCAAAGATATCCCTGTCTATTACTGCACAGCCAGGCAAAACAGCAAACAGAGTCCACATACCACGGAGCTTGTTTCTAAGCCGGTCAGGCAGCATTCCAGGAAGCAAGGCAAGGGCCCCAGAAGCCCAGCAGGCACACCCAAAATGGACAATTGTCAGCCAACAAAGACCCAAGGCTGAGTGAGTGCTTTTATTAAGCAGGCCCTCACCCAGGTGCTACCTCAGCTGGAGCTTGATTGCTTGGTTTTTCCTATTTAAACGCTCTGACCTTCTGAGAGCACTCTTTTGCTCCCGAAGCTGCTGGTAAGTAAGCACCTGCTCTTGAATCTCTGGGTCTAAGGCAGCCCCTGGCTCCATTGCTGGGGCTACTGGAGCCAAGGGCTCTGTGTCCGGGGCAGCCTCTGGGGTGGGCTGTGCAGCAGGCTCCCTGGCAGCCTCTGGGGTGGGCTCTGCTGGTGCAGCAGGCTCCATGGCTTTGAAGTCCTCTGGTTCAGACTCAGAGCTTGAGTCCTGGAGTGCCAGGGTCCTTACACCGACAACCTCATAGCCCAATTACTGAAGTAAGGCCTTTTCCACACTGGGTGAAGGAATCGCCCCGTGCCACTACTCACCGGACCTTTCGGCTCCCCAGTTCGGTCCACAGCACTCCGGAGCAGTGCGTGCTCGTCAATACGCACTGCTCCAGTGTCCCAAATGGAAGCTTCCGGTTGGTCAAGGGTCTCGACCAACCGCTGAAGCTCACCAGCCTAAAGCCCACCCCCGGGCAGATTGCAAGCTCACATTGGGGCGAGCCTGCGAATCTGCATAAGGGGGCAAGCTCGCAGTGGCACACTGCGTGCTTTTGAAAGACCAAAATAAACAGGTCTTTCAAAACTACACTGGAGGACCACTTGGGGTCGTTCCGGACCGGACTGAGGTGCGGATCTACCTTAAATAGGTCCAACCCAGTCCGGTCTGAGGTGTAGACGTCCTCCTTGGAGGACGGCCTGCACCGTTTCAAAAACCCCATGTGGAAAAGGCCTAAGTAGTAGACTTCTCAAACTGAATATGTGGCAGTAAAGATCCACAGCTCCTTTGATCCAATGATCCAGTGATATCTGATCCCTAGGACTGTATTATCTTCTTCAGCAGATGTGGGGATATCAGCACTGGGAATTTGTTTCCTAACAACAAACTGACTAGCAATCCATACTGTTTTCTACTTCTTTGTAAAGGGATGGGCTGCTACTTCCATTCCATGAGTATTGAGTTGCTTGTGGCATACCTAGCACAAAGTAGAGCAAGTTTTACTAACTGCCCATCCACATGCCATGCACAACTTAATTGTTCACAGATGCCCTTGTACCAAATATTAGCAAATATTAGTAGCAAATATTCATCTCCCCATCATCAATAAAAACTTGATTTCATTGATTTGATAAAACCAGTCTCATTGTAGGATGACAACCACACCAGCCAGGTCCTACAGAAAAGCACATTGTCAAGCACATTGACATCTAAGAGCAACAAATAGTATGAGTCTGTTTAGCAGCCTGTCAGGAAGAAAGGATAATGTTGATCATTGAAAGAGTATGGTTCGTTTTCAGATGTAATTGTGCAACATTTATTCATTGTTACATTTTGAATTCTCATTTCCACAAGCAAAAGAGTACAAAACATTTTTCCTGCCCTGATTCTCCATAGACATTTTTAGTGTGTTTTCAATGTTGTACCAACAGTTCTCATTTGTATTCTGTTTTTATTAGCATATTACTGTAACTGAGTTATATATGCTTGTTTCCGCTTTGATTTTATATAAACTAGGAAAGTCATGGAATTTTTACAAAGTTAGTGGTTTGAGATGAAAGCCACATTTTCACATACCAAGGAAGGCTCACAAAGTGCAGACTGGGTAAATTTCATTATCCTTCTTGTGATATTGCTTAAAAAGACTACTCTCAGACCAAAGCAGGAGGGAGGGATGGCAGGAAAATCTGACTAGAAGGGAAAGAAGGGGGAAATCCTTCTTCATCTCCCACTGTCATATTTCCCCTCATGAAACAGGCCTGTGAATATGGGAAGTAAGAAGAAGTAGCAAATGCTGTACCTTGAAAAACACCATACACACGTATGCAAAGAAGACACAGAATACATAGAGATGGTGGTGTCAGAAAAAGTGCCCCCCACATTTGTGACAAATTTTCTCTGGGACCTAGCTTATGACTGCCTCTGAATGAAGGATATGCAAAAAAAAAAAAAATCTAATTAATTTAGGGAAAGGTTGTGCTGGATCCACTCACTTCCGTCTGCCTCAGGTCTTACAGTGAACTTGACTGTGCATGTGTGTGGGCTAGTGGTGATTACTTCAGCGTGGAATTGAAGGCCTAAGCAATGCTAAGCAATAGGAAAATGAGAATAGTATTTCTAACAAGAGCAATTTATCAGAGAGACAGGAGGCCTGGAGGTTGAAAGCTCTGTTGAACATGCACTGCACTGTTTGTTGTAAATTTGCAGGCATTTAAATGCAATTTTAAAAGCAAGTGTAGGAGTACATTCACTTCTTGTCTGTTTCAATCCTGGGCTAAGATAACTGAATAAGATTATCTACATATACATTACCCTAATGAGCAAATTCTTCAGTGCTTTTCTTTTCCATAATGTGAATCAAAGCATAGAAAATATATAAACCTATGCCTCCATAGCCAGGTCACTATGGTATTGTTGTAATGAATTATGCCTTCAAAGCATACCTTTGGCTCAGAGGCCTTTCAGTCTTCAGCTCCTGAATGAAATTATATTCTGAATGATATGCTTCCTGACATAAACTGCAGAAATCTAGCAGTTTCTTCTAATCTCCCCAACACTTTTAATAATGATAATGCTTTTGAGAGAATTAGGTTGAAGTATGCCCCTCATAAAATGCAGCACACCTACATATTTGCCTGCCTCAAGCTTCTTAAAATGGGCTCTAACTTTGCCAGTGCTGATTGAGTTTCAACATTATATGCAACATCAAGCATAAACTGACACAACCAATTGAAATTCTAACTTTCAAACAATGTTTTTAAACACCCCAGCATTCCAGTCTTTGTCTTATGATTCTTACACCAACAACCAAGAGGGAGGGTAGAAGTAACGGTCAGCTTGTGTGTTATCCTGGCAGAAGCCTGACAGAAGTCACATTTACCAGCTCCTCCTCACCTTCTCATGAACACGTGGATGGATGGAGGATAAAGGACATGTCCTGCGCCCTGACATGCCCTGTAGCTGGGGCCATTTCCAATGGCAACTTCTTTCTACTGGAAGGTTCTGAAGGCATATGTACTACTAAACATATGTACACTTCTCCACACTCTTGGAAGCCCTGATCATGCTTCCATGAAAATGTTTTATGTGGAGACCACATACATCATCTCTAGATCTTCCATCAAATGAACATAATTTAAAAGGACTGATACTGCACTGACAGTAGGAAATTTGCAGAGAAGACTGCAGTGCCAAGCAATCTAATTGTCTACAAACAGAACTTTTGTTCTCTGTTTTTTTCAGAGGAATATTCTCAGCACAGAGAACATAATTCCTCACCATCATGATGGAGTCTCAATTCGTCCACCATCATGATGGAGATTCCCCATCAGCCAAAGGATAGGGAATCTCTTTCAGCCCCAAGGCTAAATTCACTCTCATATAGGTTTTTGGGAGTGGGGGTGGAGCATTCCAGTAGTGGGTAAGGTCAAGGAAAAAAGGATGGGACTAAAAATACCAACACATTTTTGCTTATATCTGCTAATAACTAAGCTTTAGAACTGGCATTTCAAGCATTTAGGATGGAGAAAACCCTGCACTAAAGCATGGAAACCATCAAATGATAGTGGTAGGGCTGGATTTGTCCCTAGGGCCTGATGTTCTCCATTAGCCTATTCCTAAAACTTTGACCCTAAAGCCTTTTACAGAATAATGGATTTGTATAAATGGTAGAAATGATCTCAGAAAAGCACTAGCTTCTTAGGGACAGCTACGTCTGCTTTCTTTTGGAGGCCAAGGAAGCAGGGGACTGTGAATCCTCACAGACAGCGCAGATATGTGTTATGGGCCAAACTTCTGTGGAGAAGATAGCTGACTGGTTATATCCAAAATATGGACATTGTTATAGGTATATGGAAAATGTACGCCCAGCCTAGGACCAAGCAAAAGTATGGGAAATGAACTGGGTGATATGCCTGCCCTTTCCCATAGATGAACCTATGCAGAAGAATGAATAATCTTTCATAACTAGATAACTGATTTGAATCCCCCCCACATACTAAATAATTTTAGCTCCAGATTATTTGGCATATTGTTTCTGTGGATCTTTTTTTTTTCTTTGAGGGGCAGGGCTTTGTAATTCTTTCTAGTGGTACTTGTACAGGAAGCAGCACTTCTTCATGGTTCTTTATTGTGTCTTAGGAACAAGGCTTTGGACAGATTTGAAACTCTTTTTTTATTCTTGAAAAATCCTGACCTTGCATTAATTACATACATTTTTAAAAGACTCATATTGCAAAGATGATTACATTTCTGCTTCCACAAAACAAATGTTATAACCAGCAGATATTAAAAAGCTAAGATCTTCTATTCAGTGCCCATGGTAAAGGGTAAAGTTAAGACATGTTTACAAACCGGGGTGACTTTAATGAAAATTATAAAGTGCACTTCGCTTCTAGCATACTTTGCTGTATTAAAAAAGTATGGAAATAAAAAACATTAACATGTTATTAATGTCTGGTTTTCGAGAGGTATATCTACAAAATGTTTTCTTCTCATATATTACAGAAATTTTAAATTGGTATGGTAGAGGGAAGTTTAATAACTTGGAAGACTGCTTTTGTTCCTTTAACATAATTTTCTGTTTATACTAAATACCCTAGGAAGATCCTCTAACTTTGGCAATTTTTAAATTGTTTTATAGTGCAGACAACTGAAATCATAGCAACCAACAAACCTTCTGGGTAGTACTCTGTTAGAAACATGTTGTGGAAACATTTCATGTATCCAGAAAATATAGACCACCAAGACTTTTGGATTTTAAAAAAATGACTAAGAATAAATGCACAAAAACTTTGTAATAAAACTTTAGACTTGAATGTGTTTGTTAGCAAATTAATAAATTAAAGCTTTTCTTGTAGATTAAAACCCCTCCAGACTGCAGACTGATCTATACATTCAGAGAAGAATATTTAAGAATTTCTTCAAAATACAAGTAACAGTGAAAAACCAGTAACTATGCCATTGACAACATGCAGAGGAAATGTTGCAAATCCACATGGCAAATTGCTATATGTGAATGGCTCATTGTGTAGCCCTTGCCACATGGATTCACTTTTAAGCAGCTCCCCCACTATTTGTTGTTCATAGAAAGGACCTTAGCTATATATGCAGCAAAATGAGTTAGAAATGAGATAGTAAAGTTTTAAAGCTGTAGAAGTGACTGTGCCATTTCAGATTGCATGTTTCTGTGGATCACATTTTTAAAAGTATACTCAAACTTCTCACAAGTCAATGTTTTGTGTTTGGCCAGAAAGAGAAGGATGCTGATTTTGGATAAATATGGAGAAGCAGAGCGACAGAAGGCTGTTAACCATTGCTGTCCCTTGCTATTCAAGTCCCTATTCTCCCTCACACATGCTACTCAATACTTATATCTTCTAACCATGCCTAGGAAAATGATCATACTAAGAGCAAGTTGTTTCTCCAGAAGTTCTCCAAAATCTTTTAGTCAATCCCTACTTTGCCAAACATCCTGAAGGTTACAAGGACCTCTTGAGCTCCAAAGAAGAAATACTAAGTATTAAAATTAGGAACTTTTGCATGTATATTCTCACTAATTATTAGTTTGCATGTTATTGTGGGATTTTAGGCACATTATATATTTATGATGATTTTATATTTGTTGGATTTTTCCATATCCTCTCTCTTCCTGCAACATTATAACCTAAAGCCACTTTCTCTCTTCCTTCCCTAGGACTATGTATTTGATTTTAATAACTGATTTCTGTATGTTTGACAAAGTTTGTTTCTTTCTCTGCTAGACCCTGTTTCTTTATGAATGGGCATGGGCTACTTATTTTTCCACTTCTGCCATGCTATTTTGTTTACCTTGCTAGAGAAATCCAGTACTATTTCTCACATTTCCCAATACTAGGGATGGATGGAAGAGCCTGTGTCATGGAGTGGTTTGAGCATTAGATTTCAACCCTGGAGACCAAGATTTGTTTCCCCGCTTGGCCATGAAAACCCATTGGGTGACCTTGGGTGCATCACATACTCTCACCCCCGAAAACCCTGTGGTAGGTTCAACTTAAAGTCATCTTAAGTCCGAAACAACTTGAAGGCACATAACTCACACAGAGATGGGTGGATGGATGTAAGCAGATCCAGTTATATATATATCTCAATATAACCATGAATGAGAATAGAGGAGTGGCCCTTGGACTTTCTGACATCTTAATGAAAGCCATATTTCTGTGGGTTGTGTAAAACCACCTTAAGTACAGTATTGTACAAAGGCACAAATTAAAAATGAAATGAAATGAAATGTCACATGACAGTTGCTCCCATGTTCTTGGAAGCAAATGGTTAGTATGTGAGCCACTAGCTTACATACCGTCATAAACAAACCTGAGGTCACAGACAAGACCATGGCTGGAGATTCATGAACTTTTTATCCATATGTGACATTGTTCCCATGAATCCCAGAGAGAGATTCTTGAAGTGAGTTTTACTGAGTTCAGTGTGGCTTACACATAGGTAAGTGGAGAAAGGCTACAGGCATCAGTAGGTAAGCCTGAATGAACTCAGTTGGGCTTACTTCTATGTATGAATGTATAGAATTAATACCAACAATTTAAGATCTGTAGATGACACCATACTGCTGAAAATAGCAAAGACTTGGAAAGATTACTGAAGAAAGTCGAGGAAGAAAATGCAAAGACAGGTTTACAGTTGATCATGAAGAAAATGAAAATAATGACCCTAGATGATCTACATAACTTTAAAGCAGAAGAAAAGGACATTGAAATAGTGGAAGTTTTCGATATATTGGCTCAGCCATTAATCTGAATGGAGACTTCCATCAAGAAATCAGAAATCAGAAGACTAAGACTCAGGAGGGCAGCTATGAAAGAACTAGACAAGACCCTCAGGAGTAAAGATATATCATTGAATACTAAAATTAGGATTGCTCATGCCATTATATTTCCAGTTTCCATGTATGGTTGTGAAAGCTGGACATTGAAGAAAGCTGATATGAAGAAAATCAGGTCATTTGAAATATGCTCCTGGAAAAGAGTGCTACAGATTCTGTGGCCTGCTAGGAAGACAAATAAATCGATCCTAGAGCAAATCAGGCCTTAGAGCAAGATGGCTAAATGGAGACGGTTGTACTTTGCACATATCATAAGAAGACATAACTTGCTAGAAAAGACAATAATGCTTGGTAAGGTAAAAGGTGATAGGAAAAGAGGAAGACAGATAGATGTACTCAATAAAGGAACCCATGTCCCTGAGTCTGCAAGATCTGAGCAGGGCTGTTGATGATAGAGTGGTTGGACATCTCTCATTCATAAGATTGCCATAAGTTAAAGTTGACTGGATGGTGGTTAATAACAGCATAAGAACTCTAGATCTGAAAAGTTAGGACCCAATGTTTCCTGTTCTCCATCTGGAAGAATAGAACCTTTGAACTGATCCAGTGTAACAACTGACTTTATTTAGAATATGCAGGCTTTGTCTATACTTATGGTAAGATTATGAAATTATAGATGGATTGTACCATTTCAGACTGTAGGTTTACAACTGCTTGCAACTACTTTTTTTTAAAAAAAAAATCCTCATTTTATGCATCTATGCCATATTGAACCCATGCCTTCAGTAGTCAAATGTCTGATACTTAAAACCTTCCAAGTGTGAGTTTGCAAGAGCATGTCTTCATATACCTGCTTTTGAATAAAATCCAGTAATTTCTCAATGTTATGGTCTGCTGGCAAACTAAAAAAAATAATATCACTGCTACAACAGATTCCTGTAATATGACTTATGAACACGCTATTACCCTAGTTTAGGTAACTGTTCTTGCTTGACTTTGCTTAATAGACCTTATATTTTATGTTTTCAATGAACAACACATACAGGGTTGAGCCAAAGGCTTAATCACTCTTAATACAATAAAGCAGCACTTTAAAATATTATTAACCTCATCTGTCTAGATTTGGAACTAATAGACCATTGTGTGTGCATTGTCTTTATCCCTGCCAGTTATGTACATATTTATTAATCCACTCTTCCAGAGGAAAAAAATTTCTAAAGGAAAACCAACAGTAACCTTCAAGTAAGCGGGCACAGGTTAGAAGGGCACTAATTAAATGTCAGACTTGACAGATTAAAATTATGAAATTTAAAATCACTGTGGAGCTCTTTGTCATTGTCAAATTAGGAGTCAGTGTGATGAGGAGAAGAGAAGTGAATGGTTTAATGGATTGAATGGGAATGTGGCTTAGCAGCAAGCTTTTCTTGAATTCAGATCAGCCTGTAGTTCAGATCAAAGGCTGCTAGTTCAATTTCACATTCAAAAAGAGTGGTAGCTTACCTGCATCAGTAATCATTGCATGTATAAGCACCTTTTTTAATAAAAGAGAAAGAGAGATAGAGAGAAAAGGAAATACATTTTAAAAAATATGTTTGGCACTAACATAACATCATTTTAGATCCAATGATTTGATAGTAATCATAACAGCAGTTCTTACACCATTCTAGGAATTTAATATCAATCAGATTTTAAAAACAGTGTTGCTTAAATTTATTACATGCTGATGCTTTTTTAAAAAAAATCCTGTTTTTGCTTTTGTTTTATTTTTTAATGAGGGAGGACAAGGGCTATCTCGTCCTGTCAATTTTGGCTTAATTTCAATATCTACCTATTCCCAAATAAATATGCATCAGATTGAAATCTGAGATAACGTAGGTTTACATAAATTACATTTTATTTCCACAGATGGAGGCATTTGAGGAAGTGGGTTCCAGTCCGTGAAAGCTGTCAATACTAAAATAAATCTGTTAGTCTTAAAGGTGCAGCAGGTGAGTTTTGTTGATTTGCTGGAAGAGACTAAGGGCCATTTCTACAGTACACTTTTACAGTGCTATTACTCCACTTTCAACATCCTGTGGAATCCTGGGGTTTGCAGTTTAGGGAGGGACATTTAGAATTCTCAGCCAGAGAGAGCTCTTTGGCCTTAGTAAACTACAGACCCCAGAATTCCACAGGATGTTGAAAGTGGAATAATAACACTGGGACCATTTCTGCAGGAGATTGTTACAGCGCTATTATTCCACTTGCAACATCCTGTGGAATCCTGGGGTTTGCAGGGAGGAGGGGCCGTCCCCTCCTGAAACTGGAAACACCAGGATTCCATAGGATGTTGCAAGTGGAATAATAGCACTGTAACAATCTCCTGCAGAAATGGTCTGTAACAGTGTAGCGAGGAAATGGCCTAGCATAGCAACCACACGAAATTTGTGTTGGTGTTGTATGCTACCTTCCTGCTCCAGCCCAGGACAGGAAAGGATTGTGACAGTAGCATCCCCCAGGTGATAGACTTACTGGGTTCTTCCTGTCTCCTGTTGCTAATTGTTCAAATGAGCCATTTTTAACAATATTGTATAAGCACTCTTTGGTGGGGCTGTACCATTGTGGGTCTTAATAGCTGATCTTCATCCTGCTCTTTCTCCCATATCTCATATTTGGAGTTTGCAGATTGTGGCTATTCTTTTTGGAGAAAAACGGAGCTACTGCTGCTCTTTCTAGAGTCTGGATGTTTCTGTTGTATATAATCCCTGGTAGTTAACCCACATCTACAATCATATAACACAAATAAAAACAATTGGGAGAGACAGAGCATGAGAGATAAAACAGCCAGAACAATGGAAGAACATCAGAGGTTAGGGGCAGACATAAATAAACCAATAAATAGTCTTGAAGCAGTTTATTGCCTGCAATATGATAGGAGAACGAGCCACTGTAACACCAAAATATGTATCACAGAAACCATTTGGTGCTACAGATATTTTGGGTTGTGCTTCTCCACAAATACTTCATTCCTTATTTTGCAGTTCTACCTAATCCATGAGAGGCATAATGAAGGGGGGCAGATAAGGTATAGATGCTCTCCTGGAATTTGTAGCCTTGCACATCTTCTCGACAAGCATCTTTCTAGTTTTCAGTCAAAATTGCAGTAATTGCGGCATCAACAGGCTGGTGGCCAGAGGGTTGGGGATTACGTGAGTGGTAGGAGGATACATTATATGGCACTGAGAATGTGGCAGTACTCATAGACTCCTATTATAAATGCTGCCCAGAATCTCAGGTAGAAAAGATAAGAGAAAAAACAATTGCATTTGACAGAGGTCTGACAGGCTGCATGTGTGTGTGTCTCTCCCCAGCCTAGTGCCATTTTAGATTAAATAGAAAACATTCTTTATTAAGACATGTCAATTAAATGACATTTTACCTTTTTGTGAAAATCTTCTGTTATTTACACAAGCCTCTGAAGTGTCAAAAATTCCACCATTTTCATGTTCTTTGTTTGTGTGTGTGGTAATATTTTGGGCATTGTTTCTCTTTTTAAAAAAATAATTAATATTTTGCCAACAGCAACTTGTCAAAGGCATGCATTTGAGTCAACGCCAGCTGTGTGTTTTATTTCACGTCTAACTAGTTCTATGATTTCTGTGTGACCTCTGTCAAAGAATGTGTCAGAGACATGCTGTAGTTTGATATTTGGAGCATAATTAACACAGAGAAAGTTTGCAGTCTTCTTAAACCAATCTCGATGAAATGTGCATGGATATAATCTATATGATGTATATATTGCATTCTTTCTTTGATCCTGATCAAGAAAATATGCAACAGATCAGTTGTTAGCCCAACTTTATCATCATCTTGACTATTTCATCCAAAACTGGAGATGTATAATAGCCAATATTCTATTATAAGGTGTTCCAGGCAAGGGAGCATGTACATTATATGAGCTGGGTACATTGGATGGCAGCAGGCATATTCTTCTCTTTACAATTAAGGCCATTTCTGCCCTACATTGTTATAGTGCTACTATTCTCCTTTCAACATCCTGTGGAATTCTGGGGTCTGTAGTTGACTGAGGCCAAAGAGCTCTCTGGCTGAGAATTCAAAATGCCCGTCCCTAAACTGCAAACCCCTGGATTCCATAGGATGTTGAAAGTGGAATAAGAGCACTATGTGTAGTGCAGAAATGGCCTGAATTGATAAATGAGATTGCAACAAGGAAGAGTTTCCAAAAAGTTGCCAGTATGGTTTCAAGTCACTTCTTCCACAAATATAGTAAAAAGGATAACAAAATAAATGTGCATCTACTCTGTGTTTCCTGTAGTTTTCATATCTGTAGACCATGCAGTGAAGATTCTTTATAGCCCTTTCCTTCAATTTTTCCTAGTTACTGGACTAGAGCTGGAAGGGTGGCTTAAATCATGTCAAGGAATACTACCTTTGACAACTCCATTTGAGAGGCTGAAAGTCAAGTGGTCCGTGCCAAAAAGTCACAAGGAGTATTTCCAAGATCATGCCATATCATGCCATAAATCATCATCCCAGCATCCAGGAATATAAAGTTCTGGGGCAATGTGCTCTCCAGCCTCTTTGGGTGTATAGTGGAAAGAGTCCTTTCAACCACTTCGGCATAATTCCAAGGTATATGGCTATCGTGGTAGCATCTCCATAGGGATCATAGGATGCATCCCAAGTCTAAGATAACAACTATGAAAATCTTGGGTGTGTTATGAGGGCCAAACAATGCTGAGATAGCCTATAGAGTGACAAGAAAAAGCAGTCATGCTGCAGAGCACATATTATCTATGAACACTTGATGCATAAATCTATTGGTCCTGTTTGAATTTGAAGGAAGAGCATTTATTATGATTGCCAATTGGCATCTAAGGACTTGGCAAAAGACTAATAATCTTTTATGGTCACTGTTACTATTTCAAACACATTATCTCTTCATCTGCATTTAAATATTTCTCCTTGCTTTTGGATTCTGAGCATGTGTAGATAAAATAAAGAAACTGGGTTACCTTTCACCCCTATACAGAGCAAGTCTTCCAGTGCTGAACCATGGCTATTGGCAGGCAATACACATTATTTGCAATGATAACTGCTTGCTCTCGGTTTGACCTAACCTTGAACACTGCAATTTGCATGAACCCAAAGCTGCCTGCCCAAACATCTTTCTATTTCTCTCCCTCTGCCCTCTGTCTGTCTGTCTATCTGTCTCTCTCTCTCCCTCTCTCTCTCTCTCGATATATATATATATGCAGAGAGAGAGAGAGAGAGGACAGCATGATAATTATATTTCTGTTCACATTGGCATAACATCACAGTATATCATTGTGTAAGGCCTCTACAAAACAGCGCTATGAATCAGCGTTAAAGAGTTAATAAACCAAGCCATAACCTTATTCCCTGATTACATGTGAACAAAATAAAGGAACAGCTTCATCTCTTCCGTCTTCCACCATCACACCCCCCCACACACACACACTATATGGAATTAGTTTTCATGCCTTTTGTTTGTTATTGCAGTCATGGTTCAAAGCCCTCTACAAAAACAAGGTCCCACTTTATTATAGGACAGTGAGGTTCAGCGCACAGCTTGCAATAAAGAAATTAGCAAAACCAGAAGCTGCAATTCTATGGAAACACTCAAAAACGAAGAGGATTTAAAGTGACAAGATCCAATTAAATTTAATTACCCAAGCTGTATTTTCATTTTAACTGACACTTTTTATTAAGGAGCCACATGCACGAAAGCTAGGAACCTGGGCCAAATTGCATCCCACTAATACACTTATCTTATGCAAAATTCTGTGTATCTAATTTTCTACAATGAAATTAAGACATGGAGTTTGTAAGAGGTTCGCTTTGTCTGTTACTATAAAACACTGCTTGCAACACCCCCCCAGTATTTTATTACCTTTCCAGCACATGAACGTTTGGTGGACTCAACAGCACTCATAGTTTGGGCAGAAAAATTAAACTAATATTTTATATTCATATTCTAATGTAGACAGAATAAGCCAAAGACTGGCCAGCTCCAGAGCTTAAGGGTCAAGACAGTAGGCTTATTACCCATACTCAAGTATATGTTCAGAATTCATTCCTATTCCAGATCAGTTGTAACAGAAGAAGTAAAAACTTAATGAAACAAAATCTGAATTACTGAGAACAAATACCAATGACAAACAAAATGTCTGTTTGGGGATGCTCTGTAGAACAATGGTTGCCAGGAAGTAGAGGAGAGAGAGAGAGAGAGAATAAAATTAAGATTGATTAGACACCAGTGATAAAAAGTATGAAATTAAACATAAAACCGGTATAGAAATCTAAGTCAGAATGGGCTAGTCAGTAAAGATGGCAATTCTACTTAAATAGAATTGAGAATGGAGAAATGGATATTCAAAAATCTCAAATAATTGCACTTTGCCTAGAATAACTTTCATCAGGATTAACTTTTATTTAAAGTTTCAGAACAAGAACAAAGTTTCAAGGGCAATATGATTTGGATATATAAACATGAACAGTATGGGTCATTAAGCATCTACTGATACAAAACATTATCTAATTGGAGAAGCATCAGTGGTATTGTAGTATTTCATTCATAGAGCTAATTGTATTAACTAAAGAGCTAAAAATTAGCAGTGATATTCTGCATCGGTTACTTAGTTATGTATGACATTTCCAACCTCCCACCAGTAAGTGGGACGGAGGCAGAGACATTGTCCTCCTTGTGCTGTAATTGGCAGTTAGAGATGCCCCCTTCACTAGATCTGGCTGCCAGCTGTTAGAGTGGGTTGGGGTGCCTTTATGTATTCTTACAGTAAGATTACATCGTCTTACTGAATACAGAGCAGTTATAGATCTGCAACTGTAGGGCCATTTCTGCACTGCACTGTTACAGCACTATTATTCCACTTTCAACATCCTATGGAATCCTGGGGTTTGCAGTTTAGGGAGAGGCCTCAAAGGCCCCTCCCTAAACTGCAAACCCCAGGATTCCATGGGATGTTGAAAGTGGAATAATAGCGCTGTAACAATGCAGTGCGGAAATGGCCCAGGTCACTAATCCATAACTGCAATACTGAATGCTAGCCAAAGTAATTAAAAAGGAGTCTGGAACTTCAGGGACACTGTTAGTGAAAAAACATAAGGGATTTCAATATTCTGAAATGTGTGAATAATAGGTACAAACTATAGATATATTTTCTGTGTTAAAATGTAAAAACCCAAATGCATGTTATCAAAATTTTATTATGAACAGTTTTTAAAAAGGGTTTAAAGGAGAAAGAAAACATTCAGAGATCAAAGAATATGGAACAACAATAGTTGTAATGCAAGTTATGTTTTAAATTTTGATAAAATTCCATGGCTTGAGAAAAGTACTATCATTGAGTTATGCTTGTACAGTTGAAACTAATACATTTCATTGGGGCATCACAGATACATACCTGGAGATAGGCAAGACCTACGACAGTATGCTCATGATAGGCAAATATGTTAAGTACTGAGATCCCAGTCTGTGCAAAGTCAGGCTCTATAGCTCTGATATCCATCACTATACATTTGCTTACATTGAATCCCATTTCCCATTTTGTTAACTACTTTAGAAAGAGATTTTATGAGCTCTTCACAATCCTGGATTTTCATTTAGCCAAAAATCTAGTCACATCGCTACTTGCCACTAACTCCACATTATTAATGAAAAAGTTAAAGTTCTGTTTTTCAGAAAATGCAGATATGTCTCTGAGACTGAACTCACTGGGAAAAACTTCACTGATGTTCATGGTTCTGGATTGCTCAATTAGCATTTAAGATACAAAACTGAGACCATTTTCTGAGGTGGGTGCAAATACTGGCATTGAATTTTACAGACTTGTCAACCAAAATCCAGACCCTTGAAGATCACAACTTGTCTTCTGTTGAAACACAACTGTTCTCCATGCTCATCTGAAAGGCATCACTACTGAAAGCAGAATGTAACCTCTATGTTATAATAATAATAATAATATTCAGAAACGATGCATTCCAGATGAAAATATAGAATCATAGAGTTGGAAGAGATTCAAACAGCTGTCTGGTCAAGTCTCCTGCTGGTGCAGGAATCTGTAGTTAAAGATGTGGCCTGAAGATATGATCTAAAAGGGATTCTACATGGATCTTTCTGCTCAGTTACTTCTCAAAAGTTCAATGGATTGGCAGCTTAGACTATATTCAACCCATTCATAAAATCTAACTGTACACTCATATTGAAAAAAGTAAGAGGAAGGAGAGGAGAAGAAGCTTTCTTCCGAGAGAAGTTCTGTCAAGTAAAGCCTATCTTTTAGTTTATCAGTCACTGAAATTCCTATGACCTAGTTATCATAATTGCTTTTAAAAAAAAACACTAACTGTGCTGTTGGCCATAACTAGATCACATAGCAACATCAACTTAATGATTTTCATTTTCTTTAGTCTGAATATACATGTTAATTTGGTTAGGTGGTCCCAAGATTTATATAAAATAGTAAAATAGAAAAAACAATGTCGTTGAGAACCAGTGTGGTCCTATGTTAGGCTAGGCCCAGAGAGACCTGTGTTCAACTCTTTGCTAAACCATGGGCTCAGTAGGTGGCCTTGGGCAAGTCACTATGTCTCTAAGTGAGCTTGTTACCCTCATGAATAAGGGTTTGTGTTTACATAACCACCTCCCCCCCTTATTCTTCTGTTATTTCTATTACTTGTAATATTTTTCTTTCACCTTTAAATCCTTCTGAAATGGGAATAGTTCCAAACACGTTAAGCAACCAAAGGATTCCTCTCCCTCTCAGCCAGTTAAGGGATTTTGAGATCTCATCAAACAGTGCAGGCACAATAAACCTCAAGTTGGGTGGCAAGGAAGAAAGGACAAACCAATGCACAGAGCAGACTGGTAAATTAATTTTCTACTTTATAATTGTATATTCAGGTATTGAAAAATGATATCTTTCTCAACTCGTATATTTAAGAAAACCCAAATCACAGTTGAAAATCAGGCTACAGCACAATGCTAAGATGTTGTTGATGTTTTTAATTTTGAAATGATTAAGTCCCATATAAAGCTGCTTGAAAGACAAATTGTTCTGCCTGGCACCATTTTAGCTCTGAGTGGCTGATTCCTTCCTAATGTTTAAGCATCCTGTCATTATATATGTATATGTTTTCCATTTGATTCAAACAAAAACTCATCATGGAATTTTACAAGAGCAATAAGCAACATGTGAAGTAGCATGCTAAGCAGGCATCAGAAGAGGAATCCCCAAATCCCATTGTTTGTCTGGTTAAGCTTTATTGTTATGCTGCGTTCTCTCTTTTGTACTAATCTTCCTTCCATCTGCTGCTCAGCTAGGCGAGACTCAAACAGCGGTGTCAATTCAAGGGTCACAAAGGTCAGCGGTGACACCAGATTTAAGTGTTATTTGCTCTGATGCCATGACAAGATGGATATAGCATGGCCTGACTACAGTGATGTATGTTAAATTTGTTGCAAATTACTGGCCTGATGGATCTATTGATGACCCATTGCAGCTGTCAGGATGTCTCTATCAGTGTCTCACTTTCATTCTCCCCTGCTGTTCAGTCTCCCTCCCTTTCACTATTAGGCACATGATTCCTTTGCAAGCACGAAACCCTACAGGGTGGGATATGAAAAGAGACAACGACATAGCATATAAGTCTGCCATGGTAACACTGATGGGGGAAGAAACCTTCCCAGGTATTTCAGGAAGTAAAGGAAGATTTGGACATTCATCCTGAGCAACCATTTTGCTGTGACTTTCACAAATAATATCCATAATTGTTGCTTCCTCTTATGGATATCTGAAAGCTCCCTTTGTGGAGCAACTCTCTACATGTCTACTCAGAAGCAATCCTATGGTAATCAGTTCTGCTTACTCCCAAGTAGGACTGACAACTTAACTGGGGTCAGGTCAGTATGTGGAATTCTTAAATTCAACTATTATTATCTTAGCAGTCAAGATCACACGTTTATGTGTGTGCTACTCTCTCACAGGGTCAATTATGCAATCATGGTTAAACCATGAGTTAGTTCAACCAATTATTGTTGAACAGAAATAATCTGCAGATTATGAGCTCTTGAAATCCATGTTTGTGTGTCCTTTTGACCACATGGAGGCGCATTCATACAATCATTAACCACAGAAGATTTACAAAAGTTTTGTGATTAGAAAGTCCAAAAGAGGAAAAATGTGTAAATTAAACTCACAAAGTGTTAATCAAATTAGATCCATAGACAAAATGGACAATTCATAACATCTTCCTTTCCAGTGGAATAATAATTATACTGTAATACTAAGCACACTTAATGGGTATTCTCCCAGGTATACACATTTATTTACTCACCGTCAAAGCAATTCCAAAAAAGAAAGAGGCCATATTGATCCCTAGAGTTAATATAGTCCAAAATCTGCAAGTGGAAGGATCAACTACAGTGTGCTCTCTGTATATATAGGGGTTCCTCCTCACATAAAACAAAAAATGTGAATGCTCCATCCCATAATTGTCAATGGATACAACATGCGTGCACCCACGTGGGTGTGCACCTGGAGCATACACTGATGATAACAGGACACAAGGCTTCATGTGACCTCACCTTCATGAGTGTGGAGGCCAAGTCAGCAGAGGGTGCACGGCATTACTTATATTCAGGTAAACATGCATGGGATTGCATTATTAATATACAAAACTGAAGGGTTGCAGTTCATGGATTTTTTAAAAATGTACAGTCTTCACTTTTGGAGGTTTAATGAATCAGTTTATAATACGAATATCATTCCTACTGTTACTGTAGTTCAGGCCTACCTAGAAATAGCACTTGATATCATTTGATATCAAACCATTTGGCCTTCCTCTCCCACCCCGCTCCATGTGTTTGCGAGGCCTCCGGACAAGCACGTAAACAGGTGCGGCCAATAATTCCTGGACATTCCATTCTCCACCCAGGCAGGCTAGACAGAGCCGGTTCGTCGCTTCAGGGACCTCTCCAACAAACACCTCATCGCTTATGCACAATACTAACAAAGGCTCCCTGCCCTGCGCAGGTAGCCTACAAAGCTGTACTAAGCGCTCCGTATTTGCATACTGGCTACACTATTGTTAACTCGGCCCTAAGCCAATCATGCTAAACTCTGACCTTTCCAAGGCTTTGTCCCGCTCCTAAATCACATTGTTCTCACCAAGTAAGGTATGGCCTGCGGTCACAATTCACCCTATAAAAACTCCTGATTCCGAGACCTTCCTCGGATTGCTCCCAAGTTCCAGACCGCCTTGCTGTCGCCGTGCCTGGTGAGCCTTCCCCTCAGTCCCACATACTGAGACTCCATATCAACAAACTCAATCTTCAGACCTCTCCAGGACTACGAGACAGGTGTCGTATCACCCATTTCCCTCTAAAATCCCTGTTTCCAATTCTTTAGCTAGCTGTGTGGCTGTGTGTCTTTAATATTTGTCTGTATTTAATAAAATATCATTTTTGCTACTTTAAATCATCTGACTGCTTGACTGACCTGACCCCATAGATGCTGGGTTGCAAGATCCTGCTAAATTACCCTGCCTCTCGCTAGCTTTAGTGAGTGCTCCAGCTAATTTTCTCCAAGTCGTTGTTGTTGTTGTTTGGTTATTTGGGCGCCCCTCCCAGGACTCCCATAGAGAGTGGTGGAGTAATGCGGGCAACCCCGGTACCCCTAATATGAGAAGGAGTCACAAACCTCCTCAAATCAGGCGGTACTGACCTAGGGAACGGTCAGCTGAGCTGTTTTAGAACACTGGCAGGCAGGCAAGTGTATGCATGACTTCTGTGTGTGTGGAGTCCATCGGGTGGAAATCTGTTCCCCTCTCTTTCTTTGTCTTGCCCTGGGAATCACTTCCCCATCTTGGGTCTGTTGTGGGCTGGGATCCTAAGTGTTGAGGCCTAGCACGTTAGGAACAGTCCACACTCATACAACACTCTAGCAGCAAGGCACACGAAAAGCACTTAAGGAAGGAGAAACCCCTCTCATACTTCTTCCTCTGCCCTTTGAGTTTTGTTTGTTAAAGCTAGAGAAGGCGTGGGTGCGTCCCGGCTTCTCAGTTCTTGGGTGCATCCTGGATTTGCTAGCAATAGGTGCGGGTGGAACCCCGACCTGGCTTAGGATTTCAAGAGGTTTGTCCCAAGGTGTAGGAAGGAGCCCCTCACCCAGAAAACTGGTTAGGGATGGTTCGGTTTTGGTTTCTTGCCCCCTTTTCCCCGCTGCTCGGCCAGGCGGCATAGTAAGTTCCTTAGCGTTCATCACCCCCTTTCAGGCAGGGGTTCGCTGGGTCTAGGTGACCTCCCCGTCTGCCAACCGTTTCCTCGTCCTCTTGTCCCCAGTGCTGTCAAGGTGCAAAACCGGGTTTGGGTGTACAAGAGTGACTTCGTTTGGGCAGGCTGGAGATAGGTTCCCATCCCTCTTCCCGCGAGTAGTTCCAGAGAGTTCATCTCCCGAAGTTCCCCAGGGGTCTAGGTGACCCTACCTATTCCTCCAATTCCTGGTCCCATTTTGTGTTAGGAAGTGCAGTTGTCTATTGTAGAGAATGGCAAAGGAGAGCCCAGTTACTGTTAAGGACCTCATGTGTCAGGAAGAGGTCTGAGGAAAGTTAGAGAGATGGGTGCTGAGTAAGGGGAAATGCCCCTGGAAGGACTCTGTCTTCCAGACGCCAATCCCTTTACCTCACTCCATGAAGCGTATGCCCTGGTGCATAAATCGAAGAACCCATTTGAGCCATCGAAGGATGCATTGGCTGCCTGGGGGCTTTGGCTTGCGGCCAGAGATGCTAGTAGTGCCCTAGTAGAGACCTGAGGAAAGCTAGCAGAAGTAGAAAAGGAGAATGCCCGGCTTCATGCCAAGATTGAGGCACTGTGGGCAGACAAGGTAACTTTTGCGTCTGTCGCGCAGGCCTCCACACAAAAGCTCAGTGATCTTATGTTAGTGGCCCAAACTTGGGAAGAGAAAACCCATGCCATAGAGGCTGAGCTGGATCATGCCCGAGCTGCAGCCAAGTTCATGGTTGGGCAGGTTAAGGAACAGCAGGAGGCTGTTAGTCACACAGCTTGCCTTAAGCAAATTGCTGCACTGGAGAGCCAGCTCCAAACTAGTAAAGCTCTGATTTCGGCTGTGTGCCCGGAGCTGCTCCCAACTTTTGCCCAGGATTTTTCTGGGGAGCCATTGCCAGAGGACGCTCTGGCCTCCCCCCCCATTAATCCGGACTGGAGCGACCCTAAGGTCCCAGTCCACCCCATAGAGACAAGGTCCATGACTCACAGGACCATCCCCGCAGGAGAAGGCAGTTCCTCTGAGGCAGAGACCCGAGAGACTCAGGTCACGGAGACTAGGGTCCCCTGGAGGGCAACTGAGGCTAAGGCCATCGCGGACCAACTGGGTCCCCTAACTCAGTCCACTGGGATCATGTGGTTGAACGCGGTGATAAACTGTCACTCGACAGCCAATGGTCAGGACCTGACCCAGCTGGCCCGACTTTGCATGTCCCCCTCCGAGCTCCCTACTTTTGAGTCGGCCGTGGCGGCTCAAGGCTTAGTTAGGCTCGAAGCCCACGAATGGATGAGAGAGGTAGTGAAGATCCTTTGGCCCAGGCAGAGTGCAAGTGTGCTCTACGTCATGGAGCAGCAGGGTCCTCGTGAGAACCCTGAGGCCTACGTGGCGCAGAAGCAGCTACTCGCCATTCTGGCCGAGAAGGTTCCCCTGACCACCCGTGGGTACAACTTCGACATCATGGAGTTCAAGACTCTGTTGTACAGAGGCTTGAACCACGAAATGAAGATGGCCCTAGGTTTGGTGGATCTGGCCACAACATCTTGGGAGGACTTTGGGAACAACCTCCATCGGGTCGCTGACCTGCTGCAGGAGGCTGGCTCCCTTCGACCCCCCATCAAGGCCCAAAAGAGAGAAACCGGGAATTGGGAACCCATAGCCGAGGTGACTTACTCGAACTATGGACCCCATTCCCAACACAGGAAGACAGCGTCGAATTCTATTCCACGTGGGAATTGGAACTCACACCCAGCCCCCAGACAGGACAATAGGCAGTGGCAAGGGAGAGACTCCCACAGCCAGCCCGGCAAGGCAGGGAATCCCCCATAGCAACCAATCCCCCAAACAGCCCTCTGAGACTGGCTCTCCCAGGGAGACGGCTGGTGGGTACGATCCCACGGCCCAGACATACTCCTTGGACAGAGTGAGAATCTGGGGAATGCTACGTAGGTTCGGACCGGACATGAGCCAATTCGATGGGAGACCCACGATCGAGCTCCTTGATGCCCTAGACCGGCATCTACCACTGGGAAATAGCCAGCCTGTGAGTGCGGTGACCAACGGTCCCCCTCCAGTTGGTTATCACCCCGACTTAGAGCTGTAAGGATAGGGGTGCCCTCAGTCCTGGGATCTCCCCAGAGGGTTGTGGCTCGACTAACGCCCAACAGATGGGGTAGATCTAGGGTGAAGGCAGGCACTAGGACCGACAGGGAAAAGACCCCTGCCACCCCTCCTGCAGACTCCGGAGCAGCGCCAAAAGTGCTGCTCCCTAACTTGAGAAGACAGGGTGAGCCCACCCCAGACTCTATCCATTTGCCTGGATATGGCGGGGTGGGAACCCAATCCAGAAAGAAAACCCAAGAGCCCCTGGCACACGAGAGCCAGGCAGATTGCACCTCCCCAACACAGCCCTAAGTGCGAATCCAGTAACCTTGGAGACAATAGTGCTTTCAGAGCACCAAGAAGGATCGCACCAGGCTAAGGAGGAAGCCCCCACAGAATTGGACAAATCACAGGACATTGCCAGGGAGAACACACAGCAAGGAGAAGCCAGCCCCAAGCTTCCAAAGCTTGCCATTGTCCCTGCTCTAAGCCCCCTGTTAGAGACTTGCAGTTTCCCCCAGGATTTCCTTGAAGCCTTGGCCAGGAGAGACCTTCTTCTTCATGCCTCCTTTCAAGGGAATTTCCAGTGGGACTGCGGAGTCAAGCAGCAAGAGGCTCCTGCCCAGCCAGAGCCCAGGTTAGCATCGGCACTCACCCTGGCACCCCCTAACTTGACTCCACTTACTCCCTTTGTCTGCAGTCCAGCCTGGGAGATTTCAATGATGGAGAGTTCTAAATGCCCCATGGAGGCGGACCTGGCTACTGCCTTCCCCTCCGCAAAACTGTACTGGTGCCAGCTGTCAGTGGCACCCAATGCCTTTTACACTAGTGATTTTGAGAAGGGCCAAGATAGCTCTTGGCTTCATCTCGATCACTGCCCTGCCTAAAACGACAGAGGTCCAGGAGGCACACGGGTCTAAGACCAGCCTCCTCTTTGACTTGGAAGAAAGGGTCTCAAGCCAGGAGTGGGCACTGCTGCTCTTGCATGTAATTTTGGAGACCCGCCAACTATCACAATTGAAGGAATGGAAGGGTCAACCGGTTGATCCCGCCTCAGTGGTCATCCCCAAGCCGGAAGATCCCGGTGCCCAACAACCCAATGTGAGCCCTCTAATTTGCCAGACTTCCTTGAATTGCAAGGGAATGCCAGTCATTAATTTGTTTGAGACGCTTGTCTCAATCTACGAGGCGTTCGACAATGGTTGCACGACCACTGTCTGCAAGGAGCAGAGGTGGAGTGGCGACCCCCTCCCGAACTCCTGGTAATTGTAAATAGCTGCACCATGTAGATAGTTTTGTTTGCTTGGTTTGGTGTTACTTAAATGATTTTTGTTAGTTAGCTCTGTTTTTTTACTGTTTTGTGGAAAGACCAACAGGATGACTGTCCTGAGGTCCTCCTGTCCTCTGAGGTAGATCAGGCCTACAGAGTCAGCCTGGGCATCCTGAGGAAGGGGTGTGAGTCAGACTGGGACGCCGGCCACCTCTCACACTGAGGGGTGGTCTTGTGCAATAGCGTCCTGGGACAAAAGGGTAAGACAAGGGGGTCTCACGACCCTCTCAATGGAACCAGGTCTGACTCTGGAGTTCCGATCTATCACCCAGAATAACCCCCGCCTTCCAGAGACTTCTCTCCTCATTCTTCCTGTAAGCCTGGATTGTTAGGGTGAGAGCAATCCGAGCCGCTACTTCATCCTCCACCTAATTCGGCCCTGTATTCCTAAAACTAGACTGAGCTCCCGATGCCCCATAATAGCCAGAGACCCACACAATTGGCAAGCCGCCTGGCCCCGGTGCGTTGTGCCCAATCTGCATATGTTAATAGGACATTTGCATACGTAGGCCCCACCATCCGGAACAATCACCAGGAGAGTCAGCGTCCGCTCTGGCAACTAGCAAATGTGCACTCGCTTGTCTCTGATTTGGTTAATTCTTTCTTTTCCACCATTTTGGGAGCCCTCACTGCCAGGCGAAGGCCAGAGCCTAACCTAGTCCAACTGAGCGCCTGTGTACCACTGCCGTCGCAAACGGGGCTTCAGTATGGGCAACGAAATACAAAAAATTGCATTAAACGACTCTCTCATATTACACCATGATATTTGTTGCAGGCCCGATCCACCACAGATGATATCTTTTGCCCGGAGGGCCCCTTCTACTGAGGTGTGGTCAGACCAACCTACACCTTACAGTGGCCAAGGTCTGAGGCAATCACCCCTGCACCCTCCGTGTTAGCAACTTTGCCTGGCATCTTGTTAAAAACCAACTGAGGCTCCCATCCCTGAATTTTTGAATTTGAACCCAACTCCCAGTAGGCTCCTTGCCATTCATTTGCATTTGTTAATTGCATTGGCTATCAACCGTGTCAGTCTTTCCTCCACAAGCTATAGGTCTACGGTTCTAGAGAGCTGAGACTACCCCCGGACTCGTCCACCACCCCCGGACACCATGGGAGGGGGTGAGTGCCGAGACATCGCTGTTCCAGTCGAGAAGCCAAGCCCAAGACAACAACCTGATTCTGTTGCTGCAGTTGGGGACCCCAGACAACACGATCCAGCCACACCCCAATGGACTTTATGGACTACTGTGCTAATACAAAGACTTTCTACCGGCTGGACTATTCTGCTTGCCGCTTTGCAAGCCACATCTTGCAAAGAGCTAGCGTTCCCGGGCTAGCTTAACTACAAACTTGGACATTTTGCTGCTGTTCCAGCTCTGCTTGGACTCATGTTGCCCATGTGCTCCAGCTACCAGACTTTTCCTGCTCTCGGGAGGGATGCAGAGACTTTTGCTTGCATCACCTCCTCCGGACTACGAACTCTCATTCCAGTATCCACATGGAACGGATTGCTTCTTTGATTACCTCCATTGCCAGACCCTGCATTGGATTTACAATATTTCATTTATTATTTCATTTTGCATTGCCTTTCTCCATTGGAGGGAGGGTTCTTTCATTAGCCACCATTCATTGCCATTGCTGTTATTGATTGCTATTGATATTGCTTCCACTGCGATGACTTCGAAATTGATGTTTGTTTGTGTGAATGTGGTTAGGTTAGGATTTTATTAGATAAGGACTGCTTCTTACTAGACAGGAATGTTGCAAAAAGATTTTTCCTCATAGGAGTGATACGATCCCGGAGTCTGTAGACCTCCATTTGGTGCTAAAATTGTTTTAACATGTTTAATTGGAAAATGTCCGATATTGTTCCAATACCGTCCATTTTCGGGGGGGGGTTGTTACTGCGGTTCAGGCCTATCCGGAGATAGCACTTAATGTCTTTTGATATCAAACCATTCGGCCTTCCTCTGCCACCCCGCTTCACGTGTTTGCGAGGCCTCCGGACAAGCACGTAAACAGGTGCGGCCAATAATTCCTGGACATTCCATTCTCCACCCAGGCAGGCTAGACAGAGCCGGTTCGTCGCTTCAGGGACCTCTCCAACAAACACCTCATTGCTTATGGGTAGGACTAACAAAGGCTCCCTGCCCCGCACAGGTAGCCTCACACAGCTGTACTAAGCGCTTCATATTTGCATACTGGCTACACTATTGTTAACTCGGCCCTAAGCCAATCATGCTAAACTCTGACCTTTCCAAGGCTTTGTCCCGCTCCTAAATCACATTGTTCTCACCAAGTAAGGTATGGCCTGCGGTCACAATTCACCCTATAAAAACCCCTGATTCCGAGACCTTCCTCGGATCGCTCCCAAGTTCCAGACCGCCTTGCTGTCACCGTGCCTGGTGAGCCTTCCCCTCAGTCCCACATACTGAGACTCCATATCAATGAACTCAATCTTCAAACCTCTCCAGGACTACGAGACAGGTGTCGTATCACCCATTTCCCTCTAAAATCCCTGTTTCCGATTCTTTAGCTAGCTGTGTGACTGTGTGTCTTTGATATTTGTCTGTATTTAATAAAACATCATTTTTACTACTTTAAATCATCTGACTGCTTGACTGACCTGACCCCATAGACACTGGGTTGCAAGATCCTGCTAAATTACCCTGCCTCTCGCTAGCTTTAGTGAGTGCTCCAGCTAATTTTCCCCAAGTCATTGTTGTTGTTGTTTGATTATTTGGGCGCCCCTCCCGGGATCCCCATAGATCAGGGTAACACTACTGTGTTATTACACTGCTCAAAGGACTCATGTTCCATTTTACCTGAAGACACCACCGATGCCAGAGCCAAGTTGCAATTCATTTACATTACTCACTTTTTTTCTTACAATAAAAACATGCATTCATGATATGCTCATTAGTATAGTAATTCATTAAATGACACTGGGAACATTGGAAATATATTGCATGTGAGGTATTCTACTTGCATACTTGTTCTAAAAACAATCTCTGATAAAGATTTCAGGAATGTCCTTACCTATAAATTATTTTCAAGACAATCTACAATTGCACACAGTGCCCATAAAACTGGCAACATGTTTGGTTAATGAGATACACAAAACAGTAGCAGAGAAGGCAGAAACTGTATGTTTGTTTATAGAGAGGCACCCTTGGGCAGTGAGATTGCCAAAAGGATGGGTCAAGAGATGCACTGTGTATTGTGGTGTCAAGAGTACAGTCAATATCACCTGTTATGGAACCAAAGAGGTCATCAGCCCATGCTGAGCATGTTGATTGCTATCTACGGCATCATGGAACTGTTGCCCAACTCCTTCTCTAATATCGCTCTGAGGCAGGAGTGGGCAACTGTGCAAGGCTAGAGGGCATATTTGTCCCCTAGAAGACCTTGGAGGGACACTCTTGCTCTCACTACACCCACTCCCAAAAATTGTCCCCAAGGGGGAATGGGGGCATGGGGATGGGGGAATTTTCACCATATTTGGAGTTTCAATAAAGGCTTCTCTTGGACATAAATTGGCCCAAGGGGACACAAAATGTGGTGGAAATACACCTCACACCACCTAGTGGACATTTTAGAGCATCTCAGTGCAAAAAAAGGTTGAACAGTTTTGCCAAAAAAAAATGTCCCTATTGGACATTTTGGAGCATTTCAGGGCAAAAAAAAAAAAAATTAAAAAAGTTGAACAATTTTGTAAAAATTGTTGTTGACCCTTTGGGGAGGGGTCAGGGACCTCCAGACTTTGTAGCAATGCCCTCTACAGCTCCAACAGAAGTTAAAAAATGACCCCAGCATTTGTTTGGGTTGTTTTTTATACCTGAGGGCCACAAAAATGGCTCTGGGAGCCTCATGTGGCCCACAGACTGTACTTTGTCCACCCTTGCTCTAAGCCAACTGTCAATTCGTTCACAGGTGAATTAAAGCCACAGTCTCTAGACTTATCCTAGTTGGATTGAAATGTTGGGTGTGGAGTAAGCCTGGGCAGGATGGGTTAACATAGTGTTAACAGAGATGTGCAGAACTGGCTTCTTCAAGTGAGTGACGTTTATATACTACAATGGGGAATTTCTCATGTCCTCAACTTTTCCATTCATCTTTTTGCTGATGGTTTGGACATTTATTTTAGGAATCTGAAGCATGGCTTGCACTTGCTCTTAAATGTAGTGGGGGACAGGAATTTCAGGGTATTCTGTTTTACTCCAATAGTGGAGTGCAGGTTACAGGGTTAACTGATTTCTATCAAGCAGGTATATCCAGAGGCATCAAAAGGTGAAGGATCCTTGCCTATAACCCACTTATTGCCATTTTACTGCCATCTGTCTCAAGGAGCAAAAGGAGGCAGTTCCATGATTCTAGTTTGGATTCAAGAGTGTCAACCAATGCCTTTTAGGGGGGATTGCCTGGATTGCTATCTCAAGTGAATTAAGTGATTAAGAATCACAGGGAAATTTCCCAATGCTTCAGGGCTGTGGAGATTCTACCTTGGGGAGATTGGGCTTAACCAACCTACCCCACGAGTGCCTGCTTATTCTGTTTGCTGCCTCGTTGCAGATTCCTGTTTGCTAATAAACTTGTGGCCAGTTTTATCCCAATACTGTTGGCTTGTGTCACAATTCCTAATGGGAGGACAATGTCCCTAGATGACAAAGGACAACTGCAATCCTAAGTAGAACTATTTGGGGGTAAATCTAATTTACATCCATGACATTTCTGAGTCAATTTGTTCTTTTTCTGCCTTTTGGTATACGAACTGAACAGTCTTGCCACACTTCAGATTTTAGAGAAGATGTATGCGTCCATTTTCACTTTATGGCCTGAATTCTATTGTTAGTCTTGTCTAGGGCCCTTTTCGCATGGCGTTTTTAAAGCGTATTAAGCACGCTCCCTCCCCCCTTCACGAGCCGCCATACTGCATGACGTTCTGGAGAACCAGGTGCTATCACAGCCACGGATAGTACTGATAGTGTGTTTTCTTATTTTTGCCTGAAAGGCGAAAATAACCTCCCTTTCACGCATTGGTCGCGCAACCAGAGGGCCTGCGGAGCTGTCGTCCTGTGTGCTTCCGGGAAGGACCCGGGAGTGAGCGGGGTTTGGGCAGTCCCTGCTGCCTGTCCCCCACGCTGCAGCTCCCGCGGACACTCCGCCCAGCAGCAGGCTGGCCGCTGCCCCCAGGATGCCGACATGCAGACAAGGCACCAGCTGGGGACTGGTGCTCTCTCGCAAGTGCCCTGCCGTGTGCAGACTGCAAGGGGCTCTCTACTGGGCCTCTTGCGATATTGGCAATATCGTGAGGGCTCTAGTTCATTGCGCTATCAAGGTAAGGTGTGAAAAGGGCCTAGACAAGACCCATTGAATTAACTGGATTTACCTTTGTGTTAACTAACCATCTAACAATTAATTGAATGGGTCTAATAGTTACAGGATGCCAGCCTATGCGCACTATTCAAGACAACAGAAAATAGCACAGAAAAGAGGAGAAATATACCCCACTCACCCCCAAAACCATTGGAAAATATGCCTGTCATGGATGACACAAAGGGCAGGATCCAACCCTATAACACTTTGCTGTGACTAAATCTCATGGAATCTGGCAGGGCTGTTTCTGAGTAGAATTGTACAGGATTGTGCAGCCATTTAGCTGCACTTTGTTTCTGCTGAAGTCATTGGGACTTAAAGTGTAATTAGCCATGTCTCCACAGTTTTAGGAAAATTGGCGCCACAAATTTATCCTGGCTCTTATGCAATGCTTAGATAATAGAATGCTAATACAAACAAACAAACAGGATGGTAAATACCTATGACACCAGGGTTTAAAAACCAGCCCACAGAAACAAAATGCCAAAATCAGCAGTTAGCCAGATCTGTTTCTTTTACTTACTGAAACTCTCTACTCTCATGCAGGGAACAAGTGTAAAGAAAACATGAGAGCAAAGAGTTTTATAAGCTTACATTGGCTTGTGATCTAACGATATTATCAAGTCATTCATAAGAGCAATGCACACCTAGGTATCCACTGTAAGGGAACAGTAAAATGTCTTTGTGAGAACTTGGGGGACGGAGATCATATGAATTTATCCTCAGTAACCCTGAGATAACAGCATTTGAAACAACTCTGGGCAGAAACACAGTGTTCCTTTAAGCTGAAATGAACCTATGAGTTTATTTATTATTTATTTTGGTCCCTCCCAATGCTCCCAATCCATCGGCCGACTTTATGCACAGCACCTTCTCCTTGGATGGTGAGCATAGTTAGTATTTTCATTTGCTGCCTAAGTAGCAAATTACCCTGTAAACAGCCCACAAGAGCTGCTCTGTAATTGAATTGCAACTGTTGACTTTGGACATTTGGTATATTTGCTGCAAAGAAGTAAATTTTCAAAACTTCATCTTGATGCAGTCAGACAAAATGAAAGGTAATATTCTTTATCTGCTGCAGATTGCTGCAGATGAACTGCTTTCATATGAGCTTAAATAAGATTTAGAGTTATTCCATCCTTCAGCTGGCCACAATTGAAAGTGATCAGGATCAATATTGTTCCCCCTGCATAGAGCTCGGGCACACTGTGCATTACAATAGAGGGAGATGGGTGTATTAAAAAATTTTCCTGTGTCAAATTAATTTCTGTGTTATCCCCAAATTCAATTAGATGGGAACCCCGTGTAACTAAAAAAGTGTCCAACATCCCTTAGTGACAAATTACGGTGCTTAGTGTGCATATCATGGCAAAGTGTTGAGCCTTGCTAATCTTCTCACTAATTCTCAATTACCGTAAAATGAAGCCATAAATCACACAGACAAGGAATCGATGGGAATGTTGTTTTCAGGGTGATTGGCAGCCTCCCCAAAGGTTTCCTGTAAGTTGGTTTAAGGTTACCATTCTCCAAGGGGGGTGAGGGGGGAGAGAAGGAAGCGCCTCGTCTTGCTCAATCTCTATGATATAGACCCATTGGGCCTTTGGGGGAGAGTGTGGAGGGACAGCACCAATTTTTGCCCATCAGACATCCAATTTTTCTCCTTTTCATACCTGCTGTAGTAAATGAGAAACAAATTAAATTTCATTCCACTATCTCCACAGAAACCATTTAAATTTTTCATGGAAACTAAATTGTCCCTAGACAAATAGCCCCTTGATTCTATGAAAATATACTGGAGCACAGGGGGGACAGAAATAAATTTGTGTCACTCTGGATATGCCATTCTCTGTAATGTCATTCACAGCCAACCAATAAATGAGTCCCTCCCGGAACACAATGGCAAAACCTTGCGCTCGGGTGGATTTGCATTGTTCCCCACTCTGGAGCGGTCTAATATTCTCCCTGTTATTAATTTGCAGCCTGGGTTTTACATTCATGAGGCCGAGATTGAAATGTAAATGAGGCACAAAATAAGTAGTCAGCAGTAGCCCTGGTCGAGCTGCCTGTGTCATAGACTCATGGACTTACATGAAAATAGTTATCACTCAGAGAGATTAGCAGCTCAGAACATCAATCACAGGTGCAAGGAAACAATGAATAAAATCGCCCAGACATGAGGAAGGAAATTACAAGCACTTTAAAGTGGAAAGGGAATATGTAATAGTGCTACCTGTTGTCGAAGCACTAACATGGCTGTAATAAAAGAAGCCCTATTCCTTCTCTCCCCTCTCTCTCCCCTCTTTTGGCTTGATCGCTCATATTCAAATTGTGCAATTTTTTGTCATCTCCATTTATCATCTAAATGAGCTGCATTTCCCTAGCTGGAGGGATATGAGTCTTCTGGTAGTGCTCACAAGAATGCCGTAAGGTAGAACCCGTTTTTAAAAGATGAGGACCAAATAGATCTTTCAGTAACATTAAAAAATAAAAGGAAAAGATCTACATCCTGGTTTGCGGGGGTGGGGGACTAGATCCCCAGAAGCAGCAAAGTTTGTGAGTTTGTGACTTCCTGTTTTGGGAGAAGTCAAGGACTGAACTACAGGCTCTTTTTTCTCCCACTGTGGGGTAATGTAGCCAAAACTTACAATGCACACCCACAAATACATACCCACATGCATCTTCTATTCAAAATAAATTATGGATCATAATATACATTTGTATAACAGATAAATACTGAGCCTGCTGAAATTCCCTCACTTTCACAGAAACAAAGCCTGTGTATTTTTGCAGCTAGCCACCCTATGCCTCTCCATACACAGTTGTATGGATTAGTTCATATCTCTTTCACATGAACACCCATGCAATTTTCTTCCTCTGTTCAGCTTTTTCACATTCTGTGACTGTTCTTTATCCAGCTCCTGCTTAGCCTACAGCAGCTATGGTATTATTGCTTTATTATATATATTTTGGGCAATACTGAAGCTTATCTGGGCCTGTTATTAGTTTCCTATTTCCTCTGCCCATTCCCCAAACCTCATTCTCTTCATTCAACTGCTCCTACAATTGCACTTTCCCATTCTTTTGCCTCATCTATGCACCATCCAACCATTTTGGTCCTCGACTTCCTATTTCTTTGTGCTTCCCTACATGTCATTCAGTCTGTCCATACCCAAAACTTCAGCATCACAGTATATGGCTCCCATTCCATTTTTTATTTTTTTAATTTATTTGTATTTATTTGTTTGTTTATTTATTTATTTATTTGTGCATAGCAATAACAGAATATCTTTGATCCATTGGAATAAATAGAGGTTCAGAAGTTATGTTTAAATTTTCAAACATATGAGTCATGTTCAATAAGTAAAATTCCGGGTGCATCGGAAATGTTATGTTGAATATTTCTGTTATGGCTTTATGTATCTGTGACCAGTTATTTTTTGTAATGGAGCAAGTCCACCATAAATGATAAAAAGTACCCGCTTTCTCCTTGCATTTCCAGCACCTATCATTGCCTGTTTGATATATTTTGTCTATCTTGGCCGGTGTGAGATAGTAAGTCATAGAAATGAAACAATATGACGAGTTTTCAAAACATCTGAAAGGGTGGCGAACGGAGAAGATGGAACAAAGATGGCAACAGTTACTGACTACTTGAGACGACATACAAGTAGATGATTAATAATCTTAAACACAAGGAGTAAAAATAAAGGAATGGGGGAAAAAACCAAAATTTAGTATAATCTCAAGGCTCTAGAAGACACAAATATAGTAATTTAAAAGATTATGGAAAAATGGGTAAAGTTCCATGGTTAAACCACGTTATTGCATTTCTTTACTAAAGAAAGACTTCTTGATTAAATAAGCTCTCTTGTGAAGCAAAGAGAGTACAAAATAAGGTGTACTCAACATAGAAAAGGTTGAATATAAGGGAATTTCACTTGTGGAAAATTAGCGGGATGATATTAGACCAGGTTTTGACAATGGAGGTCAAAATTCAATTTTACAATTCTCTAAGAGAAATCTAATTAAAGATGAATATATATATATATATGTATATGAAAATTCTATATTATGTAAATAAGTCTGTAAATCTATATAATCTTCTTTTTTATTGTTTGTTTATTTTATTTTAATGAAAATAATGGGGGGAGGTTACGTTTAAAAATCAATTTGTTATTTAAGTCATCAGATGTCCCAACAAGTAAGCCATTACTATTACCATTGCACCTAAAATAGTAGTCTCTATCATTACATATTCCTTTTCATTACTTAAGACAGGAAGAAAAAGAGACAGAACTTGAACAGTCCACTCAAAGTTTGGACTGGTTAAGCCAGATCTGATAGTGCCCTTTAAGAAGTAACTAAAATGTTACACTAAGTAAATAATGGGGATTGGCATTCTGTATTGCAGTTACAGATTCTTAACCTAGAGTTACAAATCCATAACTCTGCTGTATTCATCAAGACTGCGTAGTCATGTTGTGAAACTGCATAAATGCCCTCCAGCCCACCTTAAGCAGCAGCCACATTGGGCAAAGGAGGTTTGTTCAGCTACTAACATTTCCAGCTCCCAACCACCAGAGAATGAGGCTGTGATAACCAGCAATAAAAGCCTTGATGCAATTCCTTGCTGCAGCCTCACTCACTGGTAGGAGGGAGCTGCAAACATCAGCCTCCTTGAGCCCTGACCAACAGCTGAACAGACCTCTTCCACTCAAAGTGGCTGCTGGCTGATAAGATAGGCTTGGGCTGGTCAAGCCAGGAGATGCTATTCAGTGTGTGGAGATAACACATTACAACTAGCTGCCCTGTACCAAGGTACTCTTTTTTTGTAAAGGGACTGTAATGAATTTGCATATGTAACTAAGTAGCCCATGTAGAATATCAGCAGTTGTTCCTATTCTGCAATGTTGCTATTGTCTCCTTACAAAATAGAGCACCTGGTTACAGGTCAGCTAGTTATAATGTGTTACACTCTGAATAAAATTATCACAAGTAGTAGATAATCATATCTTTACCTATTTTTTATAAGAATAAAAAGCCAGGAGCTATAGCTGTGCTTAAGAGGTGCATTGTGATAATGAAATTGGCATCTGTCCTGGCTTGCCCCTTTCTCCTCTCTGCATATCCAACAAATATGTGGAGAAAGGAAGTTGAAGACAAGACTGCTCACTACATATCAATATAAGTAGCTCACCATGCCAAATTCCTCCTTAGCTCTAGCTGGCTCTGTGTACACACAGTACAACGTGTAGTTCTGGAATGTAAGATCAAGACAAGTTCCTTGCAGTGGACAGATGTGTCCAGATTCAGACACATAGGCCCTTTCTGCATCTTACCTTTTACCGGTGCTGGGCTGCTTGGCTTGCTCATGAAGGCTTGGGAGGAACGCTCCCGCTTCCCTTCTGCTCGGCCTCTGCAGCTCCTTCCTCTTGCGCGACCATCCCACCGTTTCCTTTCGCAGCGCAGCCTGGGACCTTTCCCAGCCTGCACTGCCCAGGAAGCACGACTGGCCCGGCTCCTGATTCACCGCACACCAGGTAAGTGCACGTGGGGCACTGGACCAACACGTGAGCCAAAAATGAAAAAATCCGTGTGCACTCTGCATCTGGCCCTTGAGTGTCACGTAAATGTGAGTGCATCATGCAGACCACTCCTCACATTTACGCAATGCTCAAGGGGCCCTTTCACTTAAGAAATGCTGTGCGAAAGGGGTCATAGTGTTGTGTTCTGCCATCTAGGACCATTTGGATTAGTATCATCAGTGACAATAATGACTGGGGTGTTCTGGGAATTCTTTGAAAAGAAACTTTTCAAAGCTCTGGCTTAGCTGGAGGGCAAAATGCATCTAGCTGTATTGACCAGGAATAGGCTTGGAATTTACTAATTGGGCCAGATCTGGACAATCAAGAACCCTTCTTATTCCCTTGCAAATCACAAAGATCAGTATTATCCTAATTCCCTCCTCTGATAAAGACTGCAAAATGTGAGTGTTGACAGTTCCAGATAGTTATCTGTGCTTGGAGACTGGAAGATTTCTTCTTTTAAGTCCTATATGATGGGCTGTTCTAAGGATGTGTAGATATTGTGCATACAATACTTTGAATTTGAACATTTGAAATGTGTTATATAAATGCTAAGCATTGTTATTACATTGGTAGTTGATTTTGAAGTGGTACAGTGGTATGCCTCACAAAATGTCACATTTTCCCATTTATATGATTAATACTTTGGAGGTTAATGATTGGTTGTTTAGAAGGCACCTTGAATCATTTGATGGAAAAACTCTACTCCGTGCAAGGTAGAATAGCAAATGTTTCCTTAATATGTGGACAACGGGTCCCATGGCTAAATCATCTCTCAGGAGTGAAAACTGAGGAAAAATATAAAGAAGCAATATAATATGCCTACACTATTGTGTGCAGAAAATGTAAAATGTTCAAAATCCACTCTTCTTCACAATAAGAAGGTTGCCCTCTTTTGTTCCATATTCATTGGTGAAAAGCACAATAAAAATTCAATTCTGTAGGGACAGCTCTGAAAATGAGATATTGGAAAACCTGTCCAATTTTAACCTTTTCCTGATCATTTCCTTTATGGTTTAGCAAGGAGAATTTCAAAAAACTATACAAAAAGAAAAATCTGTAAGGCAAAAGCAGAGAATGAAAGCTGTTTGACTTAAAGTCTAATTGAACTTTTACAAAGCAGAGTATAACTGCATGTTGAGAGGACTGAGTCACCTCAGCATATTTGAGGCAAAGTAGTTGCGTAGGGGTGTGGGAGCGGGGGGTGCAATTTGCCCTGGGCAGCAATTTTTTGGGGAGTCCTTCCCTGTAGCCACACACCCCGTGTGCCCTGGCCATGCCCCTGCATACCCCTTGTGCTGTAGCCCCACCTAACACACACTCCAAGCTCCGCCACTGAGGTAAAGTTTAAATTATGTGTATAAACATATATTCTGATGCATGAACCATCTTTAGCCTTCCCCTCCCTCCTCGTTTTAAGGACAAGGGTTATCAGTTGTGTTATTTGCACATACTGTCCCATGGGATGTAACATGTTCACCCAGTAGGCCTTACGAACCTGATAAACAGGAAATGTGGGGATTTATAGGCAGTCTTCTCCAGCATCTCTATACTTTTGGGAATGATGGAGCTTGCATTCCAACACTAGGGCTGGCTGGAGACATTTTGATGCCCAAGATGAAAACCAAGATGGTATCCTTCCTATCATTTCATGTAGAGTATAGTCAAAATGAGAACTGAGTCACTGGTAAACACTAGTGACAAGACAGACTCCTTGACCATACCTGAGAACATCAGCCAAGTTTAAGGGATTCAGGCTAGGCCATATGACGGCACACACAGCTCTATCATCCAACAACTCACTACCACCATCCACTGTTACATGAGCCACCTGAGACAGCAGATTCATTCCACCTGATAGTAGCACTGGATATGCCCAATACATCTGGAGGGCACCAGCTGCTGATCATGATAGCCAGACGCTGCTACCTACCAGAGTCCAGTCAGGAAGCAGCAGAGGCTAAGTTCAGATGACCTCCAGAAAGATTCAGACATCTCATCCTGTCTAGGAAATGAGGACTATTACAACACTTTCCTCCTGGATAAACAGGTCAGAATTCAATATAGAGCATTATCAAGGGGTTTTAAAGACCTCCAGCAATGTGCAATTGTTGACAAGAGGATACCACAGCGCAATCTATATTCCGGGCAGGAGACTCCTGTTCCCTTACCCTCCTCCTTTCCTCCTGTTTCCATTGTCTTTCCTCTTAGTGTCTGAGAATATCTTTTTAATTGCTTATCAAATGGATAGTTATTGTATCATAAAATCTTCAAAGCAATTCCCCAGTCCTGTTCAGTTGCTAAGCTGAACTTTTAGACGATGATAGATCACAATGGATTATGCTAATCAGCCTGTTAATAGCTCTCACAGTGTTAACTTGGAGCATTAAAATAAGCTGGTCCTTACCACAGCTTGGGAAATGTTTTAGAAGACATGTGAGCTACGAGCAGCCATGACAGGCCCAGTAAATAATAGTGGGAGCTGGGGAGACTAAACAAATACTCAGTTAAATTATTGATGCATTAATCAAAAATACAGTTGTTAAGCGATATCATTAGTTCAGTACTAATTGTTTTATGGATTTGTGATGAATGACTTTTCTGCATGCACAATGAACCTCGACCAGTTCTCTCAGCAAGCTTTACCTTTAGTTATTCTAAGCTTTTCCCCATCCCATCCTTTTTATCTCCTCCATTTAATTGACATCTTGATTTTTCTAAATACTACCAGCAGAATTTCTTTCAAAAAACCTGTACAACTTTTTATGCATTTATTTCTTTGTTCAAATATGGATGCAACACCTTTCTCCCCAAAAGGACCACCCAAAGTAACAGTCTTTAAAGTGATCTCTCACAAAACAATCAAATTAAAAGCAGAGCAAACTGTCTTTAAAACACCCAGAGAGCAGAGTGAAACTACTTCCAGCCCATTCAAAACTAGTCCAGAGCGTGGAAGCGTTATCCAAATGGCTGATATGTTAGTGCCAGTCCTTACTTTAATGGATTTTTAATGAGTTAGTGTCATTGGTAGGTTTGCAGAAAATATATCAGGAACATACTACTAATGTATTATTTTTAATTATTTTTTTTTTAAAAATCCTTTAAAAATTCTCTCTATCTCTCTATCCATCTTACTAGTAGATAATGAAAAAACATGGAAGATACAAAATATAATATATTCGTATCATTTAAAAAAAAAACCTAGACTCTACCCCTATAACATGTTAATAGGTAATAGGATGAAAAGGCTCAACAAATGCTACTTAATAATAGCACAATAATATTTAAAGAGCATTCAGGACAAAACTGTAAAAAGAAAAGTCCACTCAAAAAATTCACAACATAAGCTATCTCTTCTGATCACAGTCTGAAGATGGAGCCTCTGACGTTTCTATGAGCTCAGTCTAAATAAGGCCTTATCCTCTCGTCTCTTCGACATTATGAATAAAAACATGAAATTAGTTTTATGTCAAGAGAACAACCCTTAAGACACTTGTAACTTATAATTATAATTTCTAAGCTGTTTGGCTTGTCAGTATCAAGGAATTCACTGGTTAAGACTTCCAGGACTTTATAGGCTGTGACATGCTGCACTGGCTCTGAAAATTAACTATGAATCGCTCATCTGCATCCTGATTTATTAACTACAGTGAAAAACAGAAAGTTAGAAATGTAGTGTGTGCATTCATTGAGGACTAGCAGAGAGGAAACACTTAGTTATGCCTAACAGCTAGTGTGTTGCTCAGTGAATGAGGTTTTCTTCTTTCTTGGAAAAGCAAAAGAAATATAACTGTGTAAATGTCAACATGACTTGGAAAGGTCTTTCAGAATTTAGCTCAAGAGTGCCATGAAGCAGCAATGATTCCAGAACCAGAGTTCAGAAAACTTCGTTTTTTGAACTAGAAATCTCAGCCAAGAGTGCTCTTCTCATGGATTCCTCTCTTTGACTATTTGGAAGCCTTCTTCCTTCATAGTTCAATAAATCCTCAGATTGAACATTTTCTGCAAACTTTGATATGTTTTTAAATAAAGCAAGAGTCTAGGGCCCTTTTTGCATGCATTTTTTTTTGCGCAAAGGGCCCTGAGCATCGCGTGAATGGGAGTGTCGCTCTGTACGATGCACTCCCACTCGTGCGATGCTCATGAGGCTAAAGCGGGGTGCGCGTGCATTTTTTTTGGCTGTAAGCCAAAAATACTGCGTGTGCGCGCAATGCTCGCAGTACCCTCACACATTTACCTGTGTGTGGGGCTTCAGCGAGCCGGGCCAGTTGTGCTTCCGTCTCCCAGTGCAGCCTACAGCTCCCAGACTGTGCTGCGGAAGGAAGGAAGGGACGCTAGCACGACGGTCGTGCTACCAGGAAGCCAATGTGAGAGGCAGAAGGGCTGTTGTGAGTGGCTTGCGCGAGTGGCTGCTTGCGCGAGCGCCGCTCCCCACCGCCACGATGAAGGTAAGGTGCAAAAAGGGCCTTGGAGTGTAAAGGGGAAACTTGGTATATCTTAACAAGTTCCTTTAATGCAAGGCTGGACAACTTCAGTGGGCCTGGGAACTAGTCTTCTTTCTCTACCCCACCCTACCTCATTCACTGTGAGTCATACACACACAATCAACAACAACAACAACAACAACAACAACAACAAAACATTGCAACATTGCAACAAAACCCACTGGGTTTTCAGTGGCAAACCAGAAAACAGCCCTTACAGCAAACAGGTAATGTTTATTTTAAAAGGAGTTTTGCCACTGAATTGCAATAAAAATGCACATATATGTATTAAATTCTCTTTTATTCACAGGTTCATTAGAAGTTTTCTGATGAAATCCATCAGTGCAATTTGCTGCTAAATTTGGGCTGTTTAAGGGAGACTCAAGGCTCTGTGTGTTTGTGTATGCATTGCCCATATCTGTTTTAATGAGAAGTTTGAACAAACACTTTATACTTACAATATTTCATTTGGTTTTCAAAATGTCATTGCCAATTCAAAGATGGTATTTGACAGTGTACTCCTGCGCAGGTTTACACAGAAGTTAATGTCCAGCTGAGTTCAAAAGAAGCATATTCTAAGTAGAGGATATAAGACTGCAGGCTTAGTTGGATTAATTTAATCACTACCTGACTTTTTCCATAATAAACATTTATTTTATTCACGAGGGGCTGAATATCACATCACCACAACAGCAGTAACAACATCCTTGTAAGGTACATATTTGGATTCCCCTGTTCTGAGTAACAATTGCCTGTTTGCTAAGTGGTAAGACAGAAAACTGTAAAGGTCTTTAAGCTAACATAATATGTACCTTCTGTGAAGAAGAAATACAAATTTTCAACTGGAAAAGGGATGAGAATCACATGGATCTCCACAGACTGTTGTACTCCAAGTCCCATATGCCTTGGCAAGTATAGCTAGTGGTGAAGAATGCTGGGAAACGTTGTCCACCAATATCAGGAGGGCCACATGTTTCTCATACTGATCTGCAAATCTCTAGTTCCATTTGTATCATAAGCCTAATATATAAATAACAAGATTTACTTTGTAAAAAAAAAAAAGTAGTAGCAATGTACATAGTGTTTTTTCTCTAAACACTTATGACTGCTTCGTCTCTCAGTTCTCAGTTCCAGCTCATGCAAGGATTTAGCCAAATATTCTCTTATTTAAAAAAAATGCCTGACACTTTCTAGTATATGCATTCTCAGAAAGTGAGTAAGCCCTTCAGAACTGCTATGTTCCCGTGCATATATATCTCTTTCATTCTTTTTGTGCACAGGCATACACACAGACACACACACACCCTCCAGAGAAGCAGATGTTTGACTTGACTCATGTAAAAGACAAAAATTGAGTTACAGCTCCAGAGTGCAAGATCTGCAATGTTTGCTACAGTTTATTAATGTTAACCAAATAAAAATGACATTAGTGAAAAAGATCTACATGAGACTTCAGAACTCCCAAGATTAGACCAGATGGTCACTTCTAACTGATCTAATCTTGTAAACTCTGTTGAGAGACAGAGTATTGATTGAATTTCTGACTTTAAATGCAGGCCCCATATCTACACATGTCCAAACTGATATCAGTTCTTTGAAATCCAATACAGAGGTGCAGATTGGGAGATGATGTTAGTTGCTTCCTATTAAAACTGTCAATTCCATCTGTTGTCTACCATATTAAGACACTATGTGTAGCTTTTAAATACATAAATATTAGATTTAGATGCTTTATATGAAGATTTTTTTGAGGCAAATAACACAGATAAGTCTGTAATAGCATGACACAATACAGCTGGAGGGATAGATGAATATATAAGCAGATGATAGATAGATAGATAGATAGATAGATAGATAGATAGATAGATAGATAGGGCAGATAGACAGGCAGATAGATAGGCAGATAGATAGGCAGATAGATATAGACAGACATGCACTCACTTGCTATGGATCAAACATTTTCAAATTAAGGGACACAACAGCTATCATCATTTCTACAGAGTTTAAAGATACTCTTGTTTTCTGAAACAAGGGATGTTTCAATGTGTACATTCCGGCAAAATAAAATCACTAGGAATCCAACCATTGATTTCACTGGCACATAAATAATATGAATAATACAAGGATTGTATTCTCTTGCTTAGACTATCGTAGAACAGGAGATCTTCAAAGGCACTTCTTCTCTTGGTTCCACCACCTTCAGAGACATGTTTGGTGGGAAGACAAGAAAGGGCTTTCTCAATGGTTGTTCATAGGCTCTTTAACAATGAAGATACATTAGATGAGGCTTTGTTTAGGCAGATTTATTCACTGACCAGTTCCTGAGACAGGAACTTTTTACTGTGGGGGTGCGTTGTTTTAAATGATGTTCTCAATCTAATTGCAGAGTGCAGAAAAGTACAGCTATACTCTCCAGGGCTTTCTGAGAGTTACAGTCCAAAAAAACTGAAAGTTTCTAAGTTGTGTAGTATTTAAATTCCTTTGAGATTTAATTTTATTTTCTGTTCAGTCTTGTTGTGAGATGCCTTCAGTCTGATTTCTATGAGAGAGATGGGATCTAAATCAATAAACAATCTTTAAGAATAAAGCTCAAACATTTCTCACCTTTGAGAGAAACAAAAATGGATCAGCAGCAACTTGTTGTTCACCTGGAATAAGAGGCCGATGCTGTATTGTTAAATTGAAGAAATATCAGATCACCTTTCTAAAAAGTTGCTATTGAAATTCTCTGTGGAACAAAAACATGTAATAATTAAAATGTAACTGCATTATTATCCTTTCATGCAAATGGAATATCTCTAGTTCCTCCTGTGACCCTCTGAACATCTGCCAAACTGCCACACTTCAATGATATCCCCTGATGCCCTGGTTCAGATGGTTGATGACAGCACCATCAAAGCGGCAATTCCAGAACTTCCAATAGTCCTGAAAGACCAACAATAACTTTGGGTAAATACAGCTTTTTCCCAGTGACAGGAGGCCAAATGTCTGGTAGAAAATGAATACCCTTGTTGAGTGTCACTCCTAAAATAGACACTTTGCTAAAAGGTGAAGGAGAAGATCAGGAAAAGAAATAGAGAAGCTTTTCCTAAGGAGCCAAGATGACACCTAACAGCTGTAGCTGTTTAAATGTCATCACCAAAAAAAAAAAAAGCAAGCCATATGGGCTAGCCACGTCCCCAGAAACAGATAATGAAGAGGGCAAACTACAGTAGAAATCAGGCTTAAAGCGGGGTAGTTTTATCTAATTGATGTAAACTGTGAGGACCTCATTTTTTTTTTTTTCCTGTCACAAAAAACTTTCAAGGAATGCTGATTTTAGGCTAAACAGAAACACCAATTAGCAATAACAAGAGCATGTTTTCCACACTAAAAAGTTATAATTGTTTTATGTCAGTTTAACTACCATATCATCCTCACAAAGAATATAAAGAATTTTGGTTTGACGAGGATGCTGAGAATTCTTTTCTAAAAATCCTTACAGCCCCACTGGCAGAACTGAAGACTATCTATGAATGTTAGTGCTATTCTTTTAAAACAAGTGTAAAACGTGCAGAAACCAAACCACCCATCAGTGCCGAGTGTGAAAGGTGCACCCAAGCCTCACACTCAAGGCCTGCCCAGCCTGACACCTCTCTGGGATCAGAACTGAACAGCCAGGGAGATCTCTGAATCAAGCCAGGGCCAGGACAGACGGGTCTGCCTTAGTTCCCATCTCTGAGAACACAGTCCCTTCCTCACTCTTGTCTCCCCTTGGTTTCTTCCTTTCAGGACTCTCCCCCTTTACTGCCTTCCCTAAATCTGCCCTTCTCCCAGATGTAAGGATCCGCAGTGATTTATATTTTCCAAGACTGTGGTACTGTTGGCACTAAGGTCAAGATGATATTATTAGTAGTGTGTATATTCCAGAATTCAGAATGAGACTCTGGGAGACTGTTATCAGGAACACAGAACTTCAAACATTTATTGAAACACTGTTACTTAAATTTGCTTTGTATCCCAATGTTTACAAACAGCATACCATTATTCTCTCTCTCTCTCTTTCAATTCGTTCACTATCTCTCGTACACCCAATTTCTCAGTTCTCTCTCCCACAGAGCTCTTCAAATCTCCAACCTTCCCCCAAACACACCACAAATCACACTCCTCTTCAAACACACAACAAACAGTTAAAATTCGTTATTTTCCTCTTTCCACCAGCCCCTCCCCTTGGCTATCCACCAGCCAATCAGCTTAAACACTTAAGCTTGGCACTCTCAGTTGCCAAGGAGGCTCTGTTGTCACTGTTAGGGGACTCCAGGGGGCATGCTGAACACCAGCATGACCCATAGAATGCCAGTGCATCAAAAAACAGATGAAAAACAGCACAGGTTCAAAGACCAGAGACGAGGCCAGAAATAAAATAAACTACACTTTATTGCAGCTTGAATACACGGAAAGAGCAAAGCTAGGTAAAATCCATTGTCTGCGTCTCCACAGCGTGACAGAGAAGCAGACTGGGAAGACTGTGAATAACAAGCAAGCAGAACAGGGAGTAAAACTAAATAAGAGTTAGCACACTGTGGGAAAGTCCAGGTAGCCGGTTTATTTTCTGAACAACCCATTAGCTTCTCACAGGAACTATGAAACATACCAGATGCTCCTTATCACACCAGTTACCATGACTACGAGCACAGCAGAGGAACAAGGCACTTAATCCTTTAGGCAGGGATCTGGCAGCATAACTTTAACAGTCACGACCCCCTCCCATCAGGTTCGTCACAACAAGTTATTAGACACATAAAAATTAAAATGTCTAAAGCAACAAATAGGGCTGTACAAAACGACACACAAAAAAGAAAAAAGAAAATACACATTCAGAACTACACCTAAGACCAAATTAAACTAACTACACTAAACACTACATTACATAACTTTACAAGGGTTATGAGTGGTTTGACATCCAACCTCTCGGTTGATGGTTATAAGCTAAAATATTGATAAACTTCCTATAAATTACTACCAAATAGAATAGTGTAATGATATGATAAGCAAAGCTACAATAAAACTAATATAGTTAATTTTATATAATTGGTGTTAATAAAACTAATATAAAAATGTTTCAGTTAAAAATAATCACTATCTAGAATCACACCCTAAATTTCCAAAAACTTCCCCAACGCTTAGTGAAAAATATAATGACTCTATCGCATACCTCTTTAAAATTAGTAATCAGTCCACCAATGCTAGTACCATTCTGAGCCAGATTCTCTTAAAGTAAAAAACCTCTGTATGCCTATAGTCACTAATTACTATTTTGCATTTTTGTAGTGTTTGTTTCTCCCTTCATACTAACTCTCCTTCTGTATCAAGTAGGCTGCAGCCACTTCTCTCTTGTCTATCTGTCTCCCCTATTAGACCATATATTGGAGCATGTGCAAATTTATGACAGTAAGGGTGCTTTTATGTGTTTTACAAAGAAGACTAAGTTTGTTTTTTTCCTCAGCTAGACTGTATGGGTAGGCATAGGACTCATTGTTGCTCAGCTTCTACCTTGCCATTTGATTACAGTGCATGAGTGATCTCTTATATTTCCAAAAAGAATCAAAATTCTGAAGAGTGTAGATTCAGCTCATAATGGCCTATTTCTGAACTAGGAAAGTGTCATTCATAGAAATGTAATTCTACTTTTTCAGTATGAACTCCAGTTTTCTTTTAGTGAAGCTCCTAGGTCTCTCTTTTGCTATTTAAAGGAGAGCTTATCAGCAATAGTAGGAAAAATAAAGTTGGAAAGAAGCATTTGTAGTGTAGATATGGGCTATAGCCACTACAAGTTCTACAAATATTACATTTTTTTTTAAAGCAACAACACCTTTATGCTTTAGGTTGCATGTGAAAATGAACCTCACTCATCAGCAAGGGCCTCAAACCTTTAAAGGTGCATTAGAGAAAGCTCTCTGTATAATGAGACTACTAAAAAAATAATGAGTCTACAGCTCTTTTCCCTGTGGAACACATGAAGAGGCTTCTTAATCCTACCTTAAACTTACCTAATGCAAAAGGTGGGGTTACCTACAAAATAATGATGCACGCATTTATGCATGCTCATACAAAACAGAATTGTTTGATTTATGCTTGCAAAAATACAAACCCAGTGGATGGCACTGCAACCAAATAGGAATGTAGTGTTTGTACTAGTAAGATCCTAATACCTCATGCTACACTTTATAGTTTAAAAGACTGCCATAAGCCCTAATACAGGGAGATATACAGCAAGTTCTATGCATGCTGTGATCTATGCCAATGTTCTTATATCCATGCTGCTGCATCATCTGCTCCATGTTTGTTCAGTATTATATTGATTTTAAATACCCCTTTTATTACACCACTGTTTTTAGTGCATTTTTAGCTGTTCCAGAAATGTTTTTACATTGAAGGGTGGGATAACAAATACATGCCAGGCATACATTCCTACAGTGGAACTTACAATTTCATTTTTGTTTTATTGAGAACAAGTCCCATACCATGCTTTATATACTTCTTTCTGAGAAGAACAAGAAAGGTTTAAAAGGAAGAGCTAAAGATTCCCACAGCAGCTTCCAAAACACTAATCACTGAGTTGGTTTGCAAAGCAACTTTAAAGACAGTTTTTAAAATGTCATTTGCAAAAATGTAGACTCACAAAACAACCAATAAATTATCCGCAGATAGTGTCTGCTGAGTGAGACTTGCAAACTGAATCTATTTCATATGCTAGCACTGTAGGTGTTTTGTTTTCCACAGTCCATACCTCCTCTCTCTTTTTTGTGCCACCTTTGGATAGCATAGGTGAGCAGTCTTAAACACTCAGTTTTTAAAAAAAAAACTTTGACCAATAAGTGCTCACTGCCATATCCCAAATGTCTTTCTTAAGGAAGGGAGAGAACAGGGAGCATGATTGTGTACATATAATGTATAAGGATTTTTATGAATTTAATTTGCTCTTCTGCTCTTTTATTTCATTGATTATGCACTTGCATTCTGCTTTTATTTTAGAAATCAATCCAATAATTGAAAAATCCACCACACTGAGCATCATTGTGCTTTCTAGGCTGAAAGCTCTATTGTGGATAATCCTCCCCAAATGAGCCCTTGCTAAAATCGCTGGACAGTGAGACCCTATTAATTCCATCTTAATGCTCATTTAATAGTGGCTTAGCCCTCTCAGTATTAGAAGCAAATTAATACTACTACTGAACCAGCCAAAGCTGCTTGAATGTAGAACTGTAAAATTGGTCCTCAGACTCACATCAGTACTTCACTAAAAGACCATCTTTCTTCCATACAACAAAGTTATAGGGAGGCAATAATCATTCTTTCTTCCTAGGCAACTGCTGAGGTGGTTCTCTGAGGGGTGCTAGGGGTCTGTAATGGTCAAAATAGCATCAAACCACAATCTCTAGGATATGCAAAAGGTGTTATTAACATGTTTTTTAAAAAGAAAATGCAAAACAACAATATGAATGTTTAGTGTAAATATACTCATGGATTTCACTGGAACTTCTATTCCTGTATTAAGCAAAGTGCTCACCATTTATTGTTATAAGCCACATCACTGGTCACAGAAACAAGTGGAGAGGATTCAAGTTCTGGTGTATAGATAAACTTCCACATTGCATTCTGCTTATTTTGTTTCTGATACAATGGCAGGTACCACAAGGTACTTCAAGAGATAGCAACAAAGGCCCTGTGGAATCTAACCAAATTGCAGAATTTTCACCTTCTGCAACCACACACTACTAGTAGGGACAAAGAAAAAATAGATTCTGGCTTTAGTTAAAACAGTACAAATAACACTATATTATGATTGAGTTGATTAAAGTGCTGTGCATGCTAAGGATGTTATTCTTTGCTAATTTCATTCTGATAGGAAGCAAAAAGTAACATTAGCAATTTTCTTCCTGCTCTGAGAAAATCTTCAAAAACTGTAGTTTCCAAAGATTTATCACCATTCATCACTTGTTCTGCAAAATAAATAAATAAATACACAGGTATTTTTGTGCAGAAAATTGAATTTTTTTTTGTTTTGCAGAAAATGCAGCTATCAGTACAAAAACAGCAGATGTGATAGTTGATTTTGTACAGAATAAATCCTCAACTGCAAAGAGTCTTCTTGGAAAATACTGTTTTTTGTTCAGGAAAATGTTTGCCACAACAAAAATGTTACTTTGTGTGAATAACATGCTGTTTTCTGTGAAAGAAAGAAAGAAAGAAAGAAAGAAAGAAAGAAAGAAAGAAAGAAAGGTAGGTGAATATTTTTTTTTCACAGAATGAGTCCTGAATTCTAGGGGACAGTTACTTCAATCAGCCAGGACTAGATTGCCAACCAGAGGTGTGTACAGGGTAGGGTAGGGTAGGGTAGGTAGGGCATGTAGGTCATTGGGCACCAATGATAAAGGGACACAAAAAAGGTGCCGGAAGTGGCAGAGGAAGAGGAGGAGGCAGTGGCGGCGGCGGCAGCCCCAGAGGTAGTGGTGCAACTTCCACTCTTGCCCTAGGCACTATATATGCTAGATACACCTCTGTTGCCAACAGTTACCCAGAGGCATTTTTATTCAGCCACCCTCAGACTGTGGAATGACCTGCCAGAAGAGATTTGATCACTGGATATGCTGTCTGAATTTAAAACAGCATTAAAGACCGATCTCTTCCAGCAGGCCTATCGTTTTTAAACTAAGCATTTTAAACAATGAATTGATTGTTTTAAATATGCATATATTTTTAACTGGTGTAATATGTTTTTAACCAATTGTATGTGCTCTATGTTAACCTGTCACTGTTCTGTGTCTCAGTCCATATAAAGAGGGAGGTAATTCATTCAATCTGTATGCTCTCTTTCTCCCAAGATGGGACTGCAGATCTTCTGCTGCAGATCTTGTTATCATTATCATCATTAGCATTGGTATTATTATTGCACATTCAGGATTTACTCATGTTTCCTGACACTTGAGAAATCTGTTTTCCAGCCGTCCAGGATTTATTCATCAGTGTTTCCTGACACTTGAGAAATCTGGTTTCCAACTATTTTTCAGATATCTTCAAATTTTTTTCCCATTCCTGCTAGAGGGTGCAACAGAGTTAAGAATGCAAAAGTGCAACCTCCTGGAGTCACTTTTGACCTCAAGTTGCATTTTTCAGGCCCTTTTTTCCCCTTGAATCAGTGTTTGGGGACATAGGAGAAAAGCCCAATGTATTACTTAAAAAAAATAGCATGCCAAACTCTGACTCTAGCACTCATCAGCAAAGAATGTTGACAACAAGAAAATTGTCACTATCATTCACTATCATCATTGTTTACACTGCAATTGCATTGTTCTTCAGACTCCAAGCATTGGCCCACAGCATTTGGGCCATTTTAGTGCATATAGCAATTGGTCTAGCAACAACTGTCCTCTTTGGTCAGAGCATTGCTGCAATAAGTTTTAAGCACAAGCAGTATCTTGGTGAATATGTTGGGTCAGCTTGCTGTTTAATGAAGAAAAAAAAAATCCTGTCCTTTGGATACCATCAAAATGATCATCTGCACCAGCCCTTAAACTGCATATTGAAGTGCCTCTGCAACATCCAGTCTACACATGAAAGCAGCTTGAATCTATGAAAACTGCCTGAGGCTCTCTCACACACACACTCTCTTTCTCTCCCTTTTCATGGCTTCTTTAATTTATGGCAAGATAAAATATCACTCAAAGGTGGTGTTGCTTCCTTTTCTAGTTTGTTCTCTTAATTTATCATGATTGAGAGTAGCTCATTTGCACTTTACTGTCTGATTGCATGCAATGTGATCTTCTGCATACACAATTCTGCCCAAACCTAGTTATTCACTTTAGATTAAACCAGGTAATTTCTTCATGAAGACAAGATGCTAATTAAAGCATGTATGATAATGATAATCACTAAATTTAAGATAATTAAATTTGATATTAAAAGTAAAAAAGTAAGCTTGCCTACACTGTGGCATCTAAATATACCTAGCAAGAATTTTTGAGCCAGCGTGATGCAGCAGTTTGAATGCTGGACTATGATCCTGGAGAGTGGGGTTTGGTTCCTCACCTGGTCTTGGAAACCAACAGAGTGACCTTGAGCAAGTTACATATTCTCAGCTCCCAGAAAACCCCACAATAGAAACTAGGGTCACCATAAGTTGGAAATGACTTGAAGAAACATAACAACAAGGGGCCTATCATTAGGCACAGACTGTGTTACAGAAATTAATATCAATGTTCCTGTTTCTGCTTGTTTTCTGAAACTTTTGCTGTTGTCTGAAACTTCCTCCATTATTAAAGTGTCACTTTACCACTATCAACAGCACCACCCCCTTTGACCATCAGCAGTTGCTACTTGGAGAATAGCAGACTTGGCTGTTCTCTTCTGGAACATGTTGAAAGTAGGGTGAGGGCCTGGAAATGAAGTAGGGTGGTTAAGAGCCTGGAAACAAAGCCCTATTTGCCAGTTGAGGGAGTTTTTTATGTTCAGCCTAGAGAAAGACTGAGCAGTAACATTTAGGTATCTAAAGGACTGCCATGTAGAAGATGGAGCAAGCTTGCTGGCTTGTTTGCTTGTTGCTTCAGAGGATAGGACTCTCCCTGGACTCTTGATGAATTCATCTTCATTGGAGGTTTATAAACAGATGTTAGATGGCCATCTCTCAGAGATGATTCAGCAGTGGACTTCTGCATGGAAAGAGAAAAGGAATAGATGGCTCTTGGGGTATCTTCCAACTGTACCATTCTATGATTCTGTAAGATAATGGATACTGGCATAATGGACACAGAGAGAGACTAGTTGCCACATTTCTGCCTCTAAAAGGTACCTTTGTAATATAACCCTTTTCTGTGTGCAGATCTTTTTTTGTACACAGAACCGTAAACTATTTTGAATTGTTGAATATTCTGTGGATGTAGTGAATACCATTGCAGGGGCACACTGAACTCCGTATCTGGTGAAAAGACATTTGGGAGCACTGGTGTCTTTTACAGATTTTGAGTTTAATAATGTTTCATTCACAAAGAGCAGGGTGCAAGGGGTATATCTGCCCTGAGCTGGGTTTTAAAAGCCAGCAAAATTCCCTTGGCAACAGCTACCATGCTGTATTTTCTGGGTGGAAGAAAGAATAAGAATGCATTGTCTACTTGTCAGAGCTAGATATTTCATTTCTTAGCTGCCCTACAAGACCATAGTATTCCAAAGTGGCTTATAACATTTTAAAAATGCAAAATATTAATACAATTGGATTAAATATAAGTCCTTTTAACAAAAATCAGTTACAATTTAAAATACTCATCAGCAGTGAATATTTTTTAAAAAAAATCAGAGAGAACAGGTCAGTTTCAAAAACATTATTAAAAGCAATCTTTGATGGGGCTTGTCTTATCCTTGCAGGAGGGAGTTCCACAGAATCACCACTGAGAAGCATCTGTTTGTAGAGTTCACCATAACATAAATGTTACCATGTGTAAATTGATATATAGATGCCAATCTTTCCAAGAGCAAATTGGCTGGATTCATTACCTCCCCTTTCAAGATGAGTAACAACACTGAAACATCTGTCAAGTGTCTGAATGCACAGCAGTAGAATATTGTTGTATGAAAAGCCATGCTGGATCAAGTCAAAGGCCTTTCTAGTCCAGGGGTCCTTTCACATTGCACAATTAAAACACTATTCCAGTTTAACTGCCAGAACAGCATCCTATGGAATCCTGGAGTCTGTAGTTTGGTGGGGCATTATTACTTTCTGGGTAAGAATTCCAAACATCCCTCCTTAAACTTCAGATCCCAGGATTCCATAGGCTGCAACCGTAACAATTAAGATAGAATCATAGTGCTGTAATGAATCTCCCTCATTTAAATTTAGTGGATGAGACTGAATTCTAGTATTATAAGAGAAGGAGAAAAGAAATCTCCTGTCTTTTCTTCCTAACTACTATTTCTTGTTACTTTTCCTTCTGGTGTCCTTCTCTTCTCTCCCCCTTCTAAATATATACTATATGATCCTCTCTGGAAGATTTCTTGGGGTTTTTTTTTCACAAGCAAGCAGGCAAAGGATATTCCTATCACTCAGCCTCCAATTAGCAGCCAAACAATTGCAAACTGCATTTGATGAAACTAGTTTTTAAACAAACTTCAAAGATACTACAGCAGTCCCATCTGAAGCATGCTAGACCACAATTACATAAGAATTACCACCACCATCTTCTTCTTCAAATACACTTAGGCAGCTGCCTTATACCATATCAGATTATTAATCCATCCAATCCAATACGTATTCCATTACTTTCCAACATCTCTGGCAGAGGTCTTTCATATCATTTGCTACTGATGTGAAAAAATATCTTAAAAACAGTAACTAGGAGATTCCACATATTGAACATGGAACACACTGTATGAAAATGTGCATGAATGTGAGAGCATTTTTTTTTATCAATATGTGTTGAGTTCCTGCATTAGCAGCATAACCAAAATGGTGGCATCCCATCATTGTAGTTACATAGGAGAATGCCCCAAAACTATCTGTTGCAGACCCAAAACTACTTGTTGCACACTGCCACAAAATTACCCGCTGCATACCCAACGAAAGTGATTCTGAAGCACCTGAAACCAGGGCACTGGGAAGTGACATCTGCAGCACTCTTCTAGTCTTTGGGCACATCCAGAAAAGGCAGCTGGAGAACCTCTTCAGGGTCCTGCCACCACTCTGTTTTTCAAGGTGTACTGTGATTGGGAGAGTACTGCGGATGTCATTTCCCTGGGTCCAGCTCTATAGTACCTCAGAAATGCTTCTGCTGTGGTTCTGCCTGGCTGCAAAGGTGGGTTTTTATGGGTCATGTTCAGTTATTAACGCCTGTAATCATGAATTCCCTGCAATTTGTAAGTCCATCTTATGATCTTATGACTGCTGAACCAGATGCCAGCCTTATTTATTAAAATATTTATATTCCACATTCTATCTATCAACATGCATTAAAAGCAGCCTGACAAATTTAAAGAGTATAAATGCCAAAAATGATACTTCAAGGCATATTAAACAATTTAAGAAGTTTAAAAAAATGAATAAAAACCAAATCCCACTGGAAAGGAATGTGACAGAGCGGAATGTTTAAAATCATTTAATTGTACTTCTTTTTTTGAAAAGTAAACTACTTGACAATATGTTATAGAACACTGTAATAGACTGTTTAAGAGAGCTTTGCAATAAATTTCTCAGTAAATAAGATTTACCAGATTTACTCTTTTTTCCCCCTTTCCTTCCTTGTGGCATTTTGTTGCCAGTCTTGATGTTCTAGCATCAAAACCCTTGATGAATAGCATTTCTGCAAAACAAGAAAAGGTATTTTTGTGCCATTCCTTGGGTTTAGAGCTTAAATTGTACTGTCCTTCTTCACAAGACCCCAAAATCCTTCTCCGTATTCTCTTCTTGATTCCACATCCTTTAGTCAAGGCTTTATTTTTTCACAGTGACAAGTATTTGGACTCTTCCTATGGTAAAAGTGGCAACTCAAGACTTTTCTATTATTGAGTGATTATTACAGGATTGGACCAAATATGTGTCAAAAGGACATGCAGCCTCTACCAAAATTTATGAGTAACAAACTTTGGTTGAATCTGAAATAAAATAATTGGCAGCAACATGTGGCTGTATGCTATGCCAGAAGTTGTAATAGCCTTGTGGCTAAGGCAAGCTGTAATTAAATACACACAGCTGATTTTTATTTTATTTTTTTAAATCTGGTTTTTGAATTCATGCTCCAAAGCAGACCTAAACCTAACATTGCTTAGTCTATCATAGAATAATTCCTTCCCACCTTCTCAGTTACAGTTGTCCTACATATCGAAAATGTGGCTCAGATCTCAATATATGTCAGTCTAAAATTTAATAAGCTTTTATCCTCTTGCCATTAGCATTAAGCCGGATCTCCTGGGCTAGTTTGAGGTTAATTGCCAAAAGATTTTATGGTACATCTAATTGATTCAGTCATCTTTCTGTGGCATGAACCCTACCAGACAGCCGATAGGCCCTGAACTCTAACTCAAGACCAATAGCCTACCTGTTATTTAGTATGTGCTAGATGCAGGCATTTTCCTTTCCTTTTCTTTTTTCTTCTTCACTCCATGTGAAAATAGTTAACCACATAGAAAAGGTTCCACCCTTCCACTTTGCAAAATGGTGAAATTAAATTTTCCGTACAGCTACCAGGGGACTGCAGTAAATTATCCCAGTAAGAGAGTTTACATTGATTCTGAAAAAAAAAGTGCTTGTCCATATGTAACAACGATAACCTTTTAGTAGGTTTGGAAAACAAATCTGACACCCCATTAAAAGGCAAATGATTTTTTCTCCACTCAAGAAAAAGAAACTTTTAAAACACAGAAGGCTATTAATAAATAATGGGTTTTTTTAAAAAAATAGAAAAGACTGACATGAAAGCTTAAGCTATAAACTGTATCAGAGGTTGGATTTTGACTTGTGTGGTTTATTTGTCAAAGACGCAAGATGGGATATCATTTTTATTAGCTGCACAAAAGATATTTTATTGAATGTCACGCTGTAATTTGATTTTTAAAGGAAGACAGAAAAATTACATTTTCTGGGGCATATAATACTGCAAAAACATGATAGCCTTACTAACCACTAACCACAACAAGAAATCATAGGAGTGCCTCCATTCTCTATTGCTGAGATCATAATCTTTTTTTTCTTTCTTTCAGGTTTTATTCAGAGCTCGGTAAAGTTATTTTTGGACTACAAAGCCCAGAATTGCCTGAGAGTCCTGGGAGTTGTTTCCAAGTAGCAGTTTTACTAAGCTGTTTATTAAATATATTTCCATGATTTTTAGCTTAAAATAAGACTGGCAAAGTACTCTTTCCACCACCTTCTCTAAAAGGAAGAAGGTGAAACTTCAAAACAACAACAACAGTTTTTTCCATGTTAAAACAATAGTGAATATTAAATCGACTGAATTTTAATGCATCAACAGTTGTTATCTGTACATATTCGTATACTTTGGAATACTGAAATTCATTTGTTACAGAATTCTTTAGCTGAGCCAGAATGATGCAGTGGTTTGAGCATTGAACTATAGACCCAGGAAACTAGGGTTCAGTTCCCCACTCAGCCATGGAAATCCATTGGGTTACATTGGGTGTGTCAAACACTCTCAGCCCCAGAAAACCCCATGATAGTTTCACCTTAGGGGTGCCATAAGATAGACACAACAAAAGGCACCCAACAATGAGTTCATTGGTTCTGGCAATGATATTCTGGTGGCTGGCAATTCATGCCTTCATTCCATGGGTGTCGGGCCAGAACTACCATTAGGCAATGCATGGCAGTCACCTCAAGCTGGAGATACTGGTAGGTGGAAGCAGGGGCTCAGAGAAGGTTGCTGTGTGCCATCAAGGCACCCCTGAGCCCACTAAGCTTCTGCCTTCAGATGTTCTGTCATCATGGCTGATAAAGCTACCAAGTTCAATCTCCTTTCATACATATGTGTGTGGGGGGTGCCATCTTGTTCTTCATCCCAAGCAGCAAAATGTCTCAGCCCCACATAGATGTTTGATTGCCTAATCAATCAATGTTTTGAGTCATGAAAGCAATCTGAGTTAGCTGCCTACAGAGATGAGATTCACAGGGTTGTAATATGATGTTGGCTTCATACTGACAGAAAGCTCCTGTTTGCACAAGGTAAGGTGAGTGCAGAATATCTATATCCCCCTTAATTACTGTAGAACTCTTTACCATACTTTTTGAGAAGATCTCCAACTCTCACAGAAGGGTTTAAGACGGAGCTCTAGGAGTTGCAATAGAGATAAGAGGACCAGGGTAAAAAAAGGGAATGTCCCATCTTGCATGTTACCTTAAAGATACCAGTGGATAAAAATCCTCATATTGCCTTCTTTCCACTGTCTATATACACTACCAGCTCATCTGAATATTTAATTTAAAATAGTGGTTATGGCTTATAAAGCCCTAAAGAATCATATCTCCTACATAAATATGCCTGAGCCCTAAGATCTTCAAGGGCAGCCCTTCTCTCAATTTCACCACCGTCTCAATTATGTTTTGTAGGAACAAGGAAAAGGATCTTCTTAGTGGCTGTCCACACAAGACTAACTCATGCTAATAATAGCAGCAGGTTTCCTACATACAAATTTTATTTTTTCAAAATCATTCAGAAGTAGAAAAACCATAGCATAGCCATTTTTTCAGTATTTCTTCCTTAAATTCAATCTTATTGAGAATTGATAACCTTTTAAAAACAAGAACATGTTTTCTCTATGATCAGTTGTTGTAAATCCTTCCCACTTTGCACATTTAATTCTCTATTAGAATATATTAATGAAAAACTAAGCACATAACTCTTTTTCCCCCAATTTCTACTACTCCTCTAAACATAAGTTTCCTTTTCCATGCATACATGAAACTGACTTAGAAGTATTGATAAAAGGAGATACTTTGTCCATTTTAGTAACATAATTAACACAGAGATCAATATATTGATGAGTCTTTTCCCTCATAAATAAAATTCCTAAGCAACTGACCTAAATTAATTATCTCTTGTGGTAGAAGAAAAAGATATCAGCTGCTATCTGATTCTCACATTTATTCCATTAATTTAATAATGCATTGATAATAAAGATCATTGTAGTACATATGTTCATTCCAAATCATCTTAGTGAATGATTCTTTTTGTTCATCAAGAAGAAACCATGCCATTTTGGCAGCACAATAATATGTATGCCCCCTTGAGATCTTTGGAAGAAAGGTGGAATATGAGGAATTGAATCAATCAGTCAAAGCTCTGGGTACTAGGGTTGTACTAACTTCCTGTCTCTCAGTAGTCTTGTACTATGGTCTAACTCAGGGGCAGGCAAAGTGTAGCCCACGGGCCTCATGCTGCCTCCATGGCCTTTTTTGAGGCCTCCAGAGCCCCCCTAAAGTTCTTTCTTTTCCTCCAAAATGTTAAAAAAAAATGATCTCCAGGGAGTATAAAGGGTATCTCCAAATGTTTGAAGTCCTATGTTTGCATCCTGTGGATGAAAATTTGTGATTTTCTTAAAAAATTGCCTCAAAATGTCCCAAAACATATGCCCTCTAGGGACTAGTTGCTGACACTTGGTTTAACTTAATTCATTTAGAATCATAGAATCATAGAAAATATAGAGTTGGAAGAGACCACACGGGTCATCCAGTCCAACCCCCTGCCATGCAGGAACACCCTCAAAGCACTCCCAACAGATGGCCATCAAGCCTCTGCTTAAAAACCTCCAAGGAAGGAGACTCCACTATGCTCCTAGGCAGCATATTCCACTGCCGGACAGCCCTGACTGTCAGGAAGTTCTTCCTGAGGTTCAGGTGGAATCTCCTTTCCTGCAAGTTGAATCCATTGCTCCTTGTCCTGGTCTCTGGAGCAACAGAAAACAAGCCCTCTCCTTCCTCTACATGGCATCCCTTCAAATATTTAAACATGGCTATCATGTCCCCTCTTACCCTTCTCTTCTGCAGACTAAACATACCCAGCTCTCTAAGTCTATCCTCATAGGGCATGGCTTCCAGGCCTCTCACCATTTTGGTCGCCCTCCTCTGGACTTGTTCCAGCTTGACCATGTCCTTCTTGAATTGGGGTGCCCAGAACTGGACACAGTATTCAAGATGAGTCCCAACCAAAGCAGAGTAGAGTGGTACCAGTACCTCCTTCGATCTAGACACCAAACTCCTATTGATGCAGCCGAGAATTGCATTGGCTTTCTTGGCTGCTGCATCACACTGCTGACTCATGTTCAGCTTGTGGTCTATGAAGACTCCTAGATCCCTTTCACACGTACTGCTATCCAGCCACGTGTCCCCCATCCTATATTTCTGTATTCCATTTTTTCTACCTAAGTGTAGGACCTTACACTTCTCTCTGTTGAATTTCATTTTGTTAGCCTTGGCCCAGCTCTCTAATCTATCCAGGTCATTTTGAATTTTTATCCTGTCCTCTGGCGTATTAGTAACCCCTCCCAATTTGGTGTCATCTGCAAATTTGATGAGCATGCCCTCTATTCCTTCATCCAAGTCCTTGATAAAAATATTAAACAGCACTGGCCCAGGACAGAACCCTGTGGCACCCCACTAGTCACTTCTCTCCAGGATGAAAAGCAGCCATTTGTGATCACCCCTTTGGGTTCGGTTGGTCAACCAATTACAAATCCAACTAACAGTAGCCCTGTCCAGCCCACATTTTACTAGCTTCGTTGCAAGAATGTCATGGGGAACTTTGTCAAAGGCCTTACTGAAATCGAGATATGCTACATCCACAGCATTCCCTTCATCTATCAAGCTAGTAATTCTATCATAAAAAGAGTTAAGATTAGTCTGGCATGACTTATTTTTGAGAAATCCATGTTGAGAAATCCAATTTTTATTAGACTATATAAAATTTGAAAACATTGTTGCCACTCTAAATTTTTGGCTAGTAGTAGAACTCATACATTTCCAGTTTTTTTTTTAAAAAAATCATTTTTGGTAAAATGGAGACTGTAATGGTTAAACACAGACACACACACAGAGAGAGAGACCCCCCACATGCACATGAACACACACACAAAAGATGAATGTTAAAATCACCACATGGAAACATTGACTGGAATTCACTAAAGCAGTTACAAATGTATAACCTAGAGTTATGCATTTGTGACTTGTTTGTATTCATGATTCCTACATATTCCATCCTTTAGGAACTACATAGGTACTGTGAAGGTTCTCCAATACTGACTTATTGGGTAGAAGCCACTGTGATCAATAGGGATCTGGTCGTCTGTCAATCAAGAAGCAGCTGGCTGATGTTCCTACTCCTCTTTGCATGTATGGTCTCCAGCGTGAGGGGGAACTGTGACAGGGATCCTTCTTCTGCCTGTCACAGTGATCACTCGCTGGAAGGAGTGGAAATGTCAGTCAGCTGCTGCCTAATCAAAAGGGGAACAGATCCCTACCAGTCGCAGCAGCTGCTGCCTGGTAGGTGGGTACTGAGGAAGTCAAGCCAAGAGACATTACATAGCTATGTAACTAAGATGGTTAAGTAGCTAGGTAGCATGACTTGACCCATTCTTTACACCATATTGGGCAAAAAGGCATTCTCAGTTGGTGCTGCTGGTTTTCTCACAGTTCCTTCCAGTGGCAAACTGTGGCATGTGGGCTAAATTCCTGACCAATATCCCTAAAGTCACTGGCTTCAGACCTGTTACAGCTTCAAGTCCGTCCGTCCTTCCTTCCTTCCTTGGGTAAGCTGTCTCAAAAAGATCTGCATTATAACAATCAAGAATTACTAGAAATTCAGAGCTGCAAAGCAAAATTTCTCCCCTCCTTGTAGATAAAGGCATGGCAACTGTCTTTCAGGGGGTTCTGTTAGGTAAGAGAGTCTGACTGAGGCCTAAAGACTCCTTTTGTCATTTGTGTGATGCCTTAAAAAAAAAAACTTTTCGAGTGATAAAATCAGCAAGGACAGGACCATTGTCATTGCTCATTTTATGACCTCAGGCATTGCTACAGTGCCTCAGACTGTCTTGGCACCATTAGTCCCTAGACTGCTTCTGCTGATTTTAAAGAGGCTTTTGTTGGTAATCAGTACAGACTTTGGAATCCCAGGACACCCATACTAGTCACACTAAGCTCAAATCAGAAGGAGAGCAGGCAGTAACAAGCACTGAGGCCCATGCTGACCCCTCAGCAGCTATTTATTTGGCATAATAACTGAGCAAATAACTTTCCAAATGAAAAGGCATATTTTGGGAACTGATAATAAATCAATCTTTGAAGAACAAGAAATACTTATTAGCTTTATGCTCTGCCAAGTTGTAAAAAAACAAAACGAAAGGGGGGCGGGAAATCCACCACAGGCCAAATAAGTATCCGTGCTTCAGAGCCAGACAGCTTTCCCATCGATAGAGATTTAAAGGGGTCCCACATCAAAAGAGGGCATTTTAATAGCGTTCACATGACTGAGGAACACTACTTCATTTCTGAAAGCGATACGTTTCAGCTTAATGAAATCTTAAACTTAGTGGTGGTGGTGGGGAGATCTCAAAACAACCTGTAGCAATTAGTAAAAACAAGAATGTGTCAGCTTTCAGGGTGTACAAGAAATAACAGACGGCAGAGCTCGGATGGTGTGATTCTATTTTTTATTGTTATTATTTTGAAAGGATAACAACACCAAAAAAAATCGTAAAAGCTCTGTTCTTATTTCAAAAGAAGTTAGAATGTGATTAATAACAGAATTAAAGGAAAGAAACATGGAGCAGTAAAAGAGAACATGCGAGATAAAACAGCTTTGCTAAGCAAAACCTGCAGTGGAAAAGGAGCCTTTGATCCAACTAACTCCTATAGAGGAAAGAGGTTTTTTTAATGACTCCACTAGGATTAGGTCCATACCTTGCAATACATATGGTGTTTAATAGGAATACATTGCTTGTGTAAAAGGTAACGTTGTGCATGTTGAAGAGCCCAGCTCCAGTCACTGACATCTCTTGTTACAGGCTCTCAAGTGCCAGGGATGAGAAAGATTTCTGATCAAAACTTTGGGGAATGGGTTGCCAGTTACTTCAAACCAGTCTTCTCTTGATGGATCAGACTACCACCCCCACCATTGGCTAGGCAGACTGTGGATGATGGCAGTTTCACATCTAAGCGAGGAGAAGATAGAGTAAATGGTAGTGGGCTACCTAGATCAATGTTATTACCATATCATCACCTTTATACTTCAGTGTATAACCTAGAGTATCTAAGCATGCAAGCAATTTGGCATTTGTGTTATGGATGAGTAACATGCATGTCTGATTCCTTTGTGTTCCCTCTGCCTGCAAAAGTAGATGGAATTCATGAGGAAGGTGAATTGTCATAAGTGGTAGTGAAGCAGAAACCAGAGATAAGACCCTTTTGGTTAGGAAAAAAGTGTTTTATTTTGCCGGCAAGCCTCGGCTGGGATATCTCCCAAAAGAAACCGAGCCCCCCTTCATTTGAGTTAACATGCATTTATACATTTTCCAGTACAGTCATCACATGTTCAAGAAAGGAAACAGATGCATACGAAGGTTCCCACCGTTCTCTAGCGTAATCTTACAAATGTTGCAAAGTAAAGGAAGCATAAACCACATTTCATCCTCCCTAACATTCTATCTTACAGAGTTCTATTGTATTTCTTTCAAACACAGAGAGACTTCAACTGCAGAGAAAATTAACTGCTTTTCCCTCACATCCAGAGGTCATCTAGCCTGACCCACCACCACATTTCCCCCCTTTTATGCTGAATTCGTTAGCAATTCAAGCATAATCATTCTGGCTGCGCCATCAGGGCATATACAGCAGTCTTTCCATCCATTATTTCATTCATTGCAGATTGAAAATACTTTAACAAGCAGAGTACTGACAGGCAGATTTAGGAAGGCCATTATTTATGCACAAAGCAATTATACAAGCAGTGCCTTTACCCATGCTTCATTAGGGAACCAGATAATCATGTCCACATGTCTGCAGACTACAAGAATGATTTTCTAATAGTGAATACTTCAGAATGCATTTTTCTTCTTTTTACATCCTAACTTATTTACATAATAGGAGATAGTCTAAAGCTATTTCATGCCGGGCTACAACCAATCTTAGTAGAGCTTCCTGCAGAAGGCACCCAGTAGATGACCAAAATGAAGGGTATCACTCCGGTCCTTGGCAAGCTCTGTAAAACTGGGTAGAGACAAGCCACCATTTCAAGGGTGTGCCCACAACATGGGCATACACAGATAATCCGGCCACCAGAGAAATTTAGCAGGTGCGGCACAGGGGTTGGGTAACGCGGCGGCGGCGGCAGGGGTGGGGGGGCGGCGGGGGGGCGGGGGGCGGCGGCGGGGCCTGGATTTGAGGCTCGATTGATGGGAGCGTGATGTTTGCTCTACAATTAGTTCGACCAGGCTTCATCTTGAAGGAAATCCGTAGAAAGCCTTTTCACATGGCGTTTTTAAAGCGTATTAGGCACGCTCCTTCCCCCCTTCACGAGCCACCATACCGCATGACATTCTGGCAAACCAGGTGCTATCACAGCCACGGATTTCACCTGAAAGGCGAAAATAACCTCCCTTTCATGCATCAGTTGCACGACCAAAGGGCCTGCAGAGCCATCATCCAGTGTGCTTCCAGAAAGGACCCAGGAGTAGGCGGGGTGTGGGCAGTCCCTGCTGCCTGTTCCTCACGCTGCAGCTCCTAGGGGATGCTCCGCCCAGCAGCAGGCCGGCCGCTGCCCCCATCACAGCAGGGAACACTGCACAACACGTCGCCGTGAGAGGCCATCCTGGGGCTGCATTGCCACTCACACTTGAGACGACAGCAGCCCCCGGGATCCGGCCAACTGTGTTGTTGTTTTTTAAACCCGGCACTATCGTTAGCAAGTTAGCATATTAGCACGTTAGCACGTTACCAACGTAGTATGAAACAGCCTGTTGGCAGGATCTATCGTGCTAACATTAGTAAAATATGGTAAAATATGTAGGCCAGGCTTCCAACCCCTCCTATGCCTGTCAAGACCCACAATATGGTCTCCCACGTTCAGGATCTGGCCGTACGTAGAGTGGTGCGTCCCCAGTAGCACTGCAGCAGGGCCTAGTCCTATCTTCTTTTCCCCTCCAGATGGAGATCTGGCCATGCGCTGGGTGTTCAGCTTCCCGGTATGTGAACACAGCAGGGCCTAGTCTCAGTCTTACTGCTTTCTGATAACTTTCAACTTCAAATGTTGCCCTGTGATTGGGGCAACAGTTCAGTCAGAGTGAGCCTTTTTATCCTAATGTAATGCACCCAAGGCTTCAACCCTACCACCTTCACTACAGTGGTAGTTGTCACTACTACCTGATAGGGTCCCTCCACCCAGAACCAAAAGGCTCCCCTTTCCAATCCTTCACCCATATCTCCTGGTTGGAAAGGGGTGTGCCTGTGTCTGTAGAAAGGGGAGTCACTATTTTAACATTTACTCCCTCATCTTACTCATAGCTTTTCCTAATGCGCTAACCTCCTCCTGTAGAGTTATGTTTCCTAATTCCTTTGTGTCTCTCCTTAATCCACCCAAAATGGCTTCATACTTCGGCTAAAAGGGGACATCCCTATGGTTCAATGAGATATGCACCTTATCCTATGCCTTATCCTAAAGGGGCTATGGAAAGAACATCCACTCACTTCAGCCCTGTTTCTTGGCACAATTTGAACTGCTGTGTCTTCAGGATCCGATTCATCCTCTCCACTTTTCCTAAATTCTGAGGTCTGCAGGTGCAATGTAATTTCCAGATGATTCCTAAAGTAGTGGTTTAATCTTTGATGATCTTCTGGACAAATGCAGGTCTGTTGTTTGAGCCTATATTGTTTGGGATTTTGGGACTGCTTCTCCTGGCTATCCAACGGCCTTCAGTGCTCCTTCTTCTCCGCCTTCTCGGTCAAAGAGTACTTCAGCCGCAGCTCCACTTCCAGATCCAGCCTGGAGACGTGCTCTATCGCCGCCACCCCAGCTCGAAGAGGTGCTCTATCACCTCCGTGACCTGCTGGGGCAGGGCCAGTTTCTGCAGTTGTGCCAGAGACTCTACTAGCCACCGCTGGACTGCCTTGCACCTAGGACTCTGCCTTTCCTTGTGTTCTCCATATTCTTGCTGCCAACTTCTCCTTCCAGGATGTCACAGCTCCAAGTCCCTGCCCTTCTCTGTCTGTGGGAAGATGGACAAAAACCTCTCCTTAGTCTTCACTTGACAGCTGGCCTCAGGCACTCTGGTTTGCTGAGCTAATACAGTCAAGTTTCCCAACCAAACGGGTCTGCAGTGAAATCATGGCTGAACCAATCCTTTCAGCCCTGCTTCCTGGGTCTTGGCCACCTCCAGAACGCCCTGTTTTGACTTTCCTCTCCTTCAGTGCCTTCACAGTAGCCAGTTCCCCTTTCAGCAAGAATAGGGATGTGGCTGGGGGTTGTGGATGCTGAAACTGCTCCCTCATTTGCAAACAGGGGAGCATTTTGGGTGCAAGCACACATACCCCCCGCTGCTGGGTCCCTGATAAAAGGGGATACAGCAACAGGCATGTGCACATGTCCAAACTCTGGAGAACAGGTTTGAATGGCGACTCAGTCATGGAAATCACTGGGTGACCTCAGGCAAGTCACATTCTCTAAGCCTCAGAGAAAGGCAAAGGCAACAAATCTTGCCACGAAAAAACCCTCATGATACGTTTGGCTTAAGGTTACCATAAGTCAGTTTTCAAAGGAAAAAGGCTTGATGGCTAGACCAGGAGTGTCGAACTCAGGTTCATCTTGGGCCACATCAGATTATGGTTGCCCTCAAAGGGCCAGTTCTATCTGGAAGACTATATAAATGTATCTACTCTTTTATTGTATAAAATAATTGCCTCTGTGTTCAATTATTACTGGTTTTTAAATTGCCTTCCCTCTGCATCAACTTTTCTTTTCTTAGACATTTTGGGGGTATTTGATTGTAGTTTATGGTCCCCATGCCTCTTTATGAGCCCCACGGATTGTTGCCATAGTAACCCATGGCAACACACTGACAGTGAGGCCCTTTTCACATGGCATTTTTGTTTTTTGTTTTTAGTAATAAGAACAATAATAATATTTATTTCTAATGCACTTTCCACCAACGGGCAGAACATCAAACATATACAATCAGAATGAATGACAATAACATGTTAACACTATCAACATATATAAAACTTCCAACATCCTGCCAGCTACAAGGCACCTCATCAACCTCAGACACAATTCATTAGTTTAATCCAGCAAATCAAAGACAAAGCTCTTCAGCCTCTTGCGAAACAGCCGAGATCCTCCTTCCCCTTAGTTACGAATGCATAACTCTATAATGTCTCCTAGCCTGACCCCCCACCCCCCGCTCACCTTAAGAGTCAGCAGCTGCATTGAACAAAGGAGGTCTATTCAGCTGCCAATCAGGGCACATAGAGGATGACATCTCCAGCTCCTTCCATTCAGCAAGCAAGGTTGCAATGAGGCTGGAAACTTCATGCTCCTTGCACCCCAGTCAGTCACTCTTCCGTTGTGGATCCAGTCCACTGGCTGGCTGAATCTGGCTCACAGGTCTCTTCCTGCAAAGTCCATGTGGGTTTTAATTTCTGACATTGTGCTTCCCACATCCCATCCACTCCCCCCATGAGAATCTTTCTAAAACTATTCTCAGAGAGGGTTTTTTCTTAGAAGAGAGCCCCACCATTCCTGTTGTTATGTCATGCTCCCTCTGCCCCAAGCAGTGGAAAGTCCCAAACATCCTGTTTGGAGAGGATCAGTTAACTTTGGAGGAGAAAGAATACTGGAGATTTAATCTGTCCTTGTACACATCTGTATATTTATGGATGTATAGATTCAGTGGTATTTGGGGACATAGAAAGAAGCACACAGGCAGGCAGTGTTTGGTCCAACATACTTTCCCTTCAAAAAACCCCCCACAGTTTCAAAAAGTTGTTCTTTGAACCACAACTTATAGACTCCTTCAGCTAGCATGGCCACATTCTCCCAAAAGGGGGGGGAAGTATCTTGTATTAGGAGTCAGTCACAGGAGTTGCTGAGTAGAACACAAGCCACAGAATGGGCAAAGAGCCAAAAAAAGTTTTATGCTAGAACTGCCTCATTGGATCATTGGATTATATCTCCCATTATCCCCCAGCCACCATGGACAATATGCTTGAGTGTATAGTCCAACAAAGTAAATCAAGTTCTTGTCTGCACAACAAATCTTAGTAGAGCTTCCTGCAGAAGGCACCCAGTAGATGACCAAAATGAAGGGTATCACTCTGGTCCTTGGCAAGCTCTATAAATTGGGTAGAGACAAGCCACCATTTCAAGGGTGTGCCCACAACATGGGCATACACAGATAATCCGGCCGCTAGAGAAATTTAGCAGGTGCGGCGCGGTGGTTGGGTAACGCGGCGGTGGCAGGGGCGGAGGGGTGGCGGCGAGAAGGGCGAGGGGTGAGGGGCGGCGGCGGGGCCTGAATTTGAGCCTCGATTGATGGCGGTGTGATGTTTGCTCTACGATTAGTTCGACCAGGCTTCATCTTGAAGGAAATCCGTAGAAAGCCTTTTCACATGGCGTTTTTAAAGCGTATTAGGCGCGCTCCCTCCCCCCTTCAAGAGCCACCATACCGCATGACGTTCTGGCAGACCAGGTGCTATCACAGCCACGGATTTCACCTGAAAGGCGAAAATAACCTCCCTTTCATGCATCAGTTGCACGACCAAAGGGCCTGCAGAGCCGTCATCCAGTGTGCTTCCGGGAAGGACCCAGGAGTAAGCGGGGTGTGGGCAGTCCCTGCTGCCTGTTCCTCACGCCTCAGCTCCTAGGGGACTCTCCGCCCAGCAGCAGCCGGCCACTGCCCCCATCACAGCAGGGAACACTGCACAACACGTCGCCGTGAGAGGCCACCCTGGGACTGCGTTGCCATTCACACTTGAGACGACAGCAGCCCCCGGGATCCGGCCAACTGTGTTTTTTTAAAAAAACCTGGTACTATCGTTAGCAAGTTAGCATATTAGCACGTTAGCATGTTAGCAACGTAGTATGAAACAGCCTGTTGGCAGGATCTATCATGCTAACATTAGCACAATAGTTGACAGAGCAATAAAAAAAGAAAGAGAAACCACCAACCAATGAGAGGCGGTGGGGCAGGGGCAGGGTGGGACCTGGGCGTGGTCCAGGACACCGACATGCAGACAAGGCACCGGGCGGGGACTGGTGCTCTCTCGCAAATACCCTACCATGTGCAGACTGCAAGGGGTTCTCTACTTGGCCTCTTGCGATATTAGCAATATCATGAGGGCTCTAGTTTGTCACGCTATAAGGGAAGGTGCGAAAAGGGCCAGTGACTTTTGGACAGAGGAGCAGTCAGAAGTAGAAGTAAACTGCAAGTGCTAGCTGCTGAGCCCCTCCTCAGAATACCAACAGCCAGGGGGAGTGCTACAGCTGCAGGAGAGGTGCAAGGGCCACATGAAATGGCCTGGTGGGCAAGATTTGGCCCAGACTGAACCTCCCCCTGCCAGCAGCACTTTGCTGTTGTATACCATCAAGTCACTTCTGACTTATGGAAACCCTAAGGTTTCACAGGGTCTTTTTGGAAAGATTTGCTCAGAGCCAGTTTGCCTTTGATGTCTTCTAAGGCTGAGAGAATGTGACTTGCCTAAGGTCACCTAGTGTCTGAATGGGGATTTGAATGCTAGGCCCTTTCCGCAACTCACTTTTTTGCGGAGCTGGGTGTGGGGATCACGTGAGCAGCCTCTTCCAAGAGGCTCTTGCATCCCAGTTCCTTCAGCTCCACAGCTGCTGCCTGCTTGCGTGAGAGCCCCTCCTCTTCCTTCTGAAGTGCAGCCTGGGATTTTCCCAGGCTGTGCTGGAGCAGGAAGTGTGAGCGCCATGGCTCTGGAGCTCCGCACGCATGGCAACTGCGCGTGGGGCCACGGAGTGATGCGCGATCACACACCATTTTCAGCTCACAGCCAAAAATGAAATAATGCGTGGTTGGTGCCTGTCAGCCCCTGGAGCGTTGCACAACTGTGAGTGCATCATGTGGACTGCTCCTCACAGTCACACAACACTCCAGGGGCCCTTTCACATGGCAAATGCTGTGCGAAAAGGTGGCTAGTCTCCAGAAGCCTTTAATAAATATTTGATTTTTTAAAGAAAAAATTGAATATTTAAATCTAAATATTTGCAAGGAATCCCTGGTAAAGATAAGGTTAAGAATCACTGCTTTAGACCATCTTAACTAACAACAAAAGTAACATCTTAAGTCAAAATGTAGGCCTGTGATTCTAACATCATCAATTTTTTTCTCCTCTTGTATAATTTTTTAATACCTTTGCCTGATGAAGAAAGTAGTGGAGTTTTAAAAACTTGCAAGATGTATTTTTGTTTATTTTTCTAAGTTGGCTTAACAAAGGTATCACTGTTTCGTGGATTTTGGATTTTGTTGTACTTGCTGCATGGCCAGCACAGCTACCCCAAGTATCTTTCCCACCAGACATTAGTACTATAATGGAATATTTGACTGCTTAATTGTTTTGTTGCTTTTTCATTGTTTTACTGCTTGATTCCATTGTATTTTATGCCTTTTAATGCAGCAATATTGTAAGCCACTGAAATGAAAAGTGGTGTGGAAATGGATGAGTGAACAAACAAATGAATGAATATTTTAAAATAGCTTTTTGCCTGCAGAGTAAGTTAGGCTAATACATTCAAGTTTTCTTAGTGGGCTTGTGATAATGGGGCTTCCCATTATCTAGACATAGCTAAAGGGGGACACTTCCCTCTTCAGGTAAACCAAGGGTTAATGAGGTGTTGGGGATTAGATAACATTTTAGTGTGGGTCAGCATCATAGGTCATGTGGGTCAGCATCATAGGTCACAGTGTGAGAACTGACCAATCAAAAGGTAAGAGGTGAGCATCTTCAAGATGCTTCGAGATGCTTCCAAGGAGAAGTTATAAAACTTTTTGGATGGCCATGTGGCAGAGAGATAACAAAGGGAGAACAAAGAGACAACAACCAAGGGACCTCCTGGAGGGGGATTCTGAGCCAGTAGCAGGCTGCAGGCCATAGGCCTAAGCCTCCTGGTTTCTTCCTTTTAGAACATCTAAGCCTGAGAACCATAAGTACTCAACCATCTGTGAGTACTAGACTAAAGTAGTTAGTCGCGTTAGGGACTTTTCTGTTATTTTGGAGGCTGGCTGATCTAAAGAATGTATCTGTGCTTTTATATCTGTTCTTTTTGTAACTACTTGTAACTAAGCGTGCCTGGGAGGGGGAAGTCTCCCATGTGTGTTATTGCCTTGTTCATTTGCATGCCTGTAATAAATACTTTCTGTAAAAGACCCTGATTCTCTCCTTCCCACGCCAATGCTAGATAGAACTCCCCATCCAGAGGGGGGAAGGGACAGCGTCCCACTGTACTGTCCTGTAATTCATAATTCAGTTTATCACAGGGCTTTATAACTCAAAAAAGCAGAAATCTTCAGCTGAGTTTTCCACATTCAGGCTATATAGCCTCAACTCTGGATCACTTGGGCTTAATGACCAAGTAAAATTGATAAAAAAAAATTACTTCAAAAATGAAGCAAAAGATTATTTAAAGTTGGCTTGAATTTTCACATAGTGTCATAACCATCATGGTGTTTTCTTTTGCTTTGTTTATTTCACCAATATCTGGAGAAGGGAAAACTGAAAGGCTTTCTGTTGTTTTGCCCTTGAGCAAGGAATCCATGTGCACTGATATGTGCTTTGGGAGATCATTTAGGGGGATTTAGGGTCCTTCTGAGCCACTTCCATATTTATTCAAAATATTTTAAAAAAAAATCAAAAGTAGTGAAAAATATAGCATTAGTAACACATTAACTAATATTTCACTCTCCAAACAATGCATAGCAAGTAATTAGTTAGACTTTTAAAAATAGTAAGAACAAATTACCTATTAAAAACTATATTCCAAGCTGTACTTTACTTTTTGTCTTCTCTTTCTCTCTCTCTCTCTCATACAGACAAGCTAAGTTAGTATAAATAAAATGAAGTATCAAATAAAATAGGGCTTTCATTATTCATCTTAAAAGCACAGACTGCTCAGAAGTGAGGCCCACCCCAGGTAACTGTGTCTAGAATAACAGTAAGAGGAAGACAATTTAATCATTACCTGAGTCTACTTGAGTTCACCCTAAGTAATCCCACACCTAGCAGAGCAGTTGAAATAGCATTTCTTCTCTTACTTTGTCATCCACCTTTAGATCCTCAGAGCCTAATCAGATGGCAAAAGAAGCCATTGAAAAGCCGGGATAAGAGAAGAAATACAGAGAAGATCTGCAGCTTAGATGTGAAACAAAATTGAATGGTGAAGTGAAGTAAGCCAACAACTTAAAAAAAAAGGGGGGAGCACAAAGGAAGACTGAAGTAAAAGTAAGGATCTCTGGTAAAAAAAAAATTCTTTAGGATTCCCAGTAGCAGCATACAACCAAAGCCTTACAATTGAATGAGCAAATCAGCATTTTAATTCCAGCACAGGTGACTGTTCTGATTTTTCTACTAGGAATGCTCCAGGTACAGACTTCCTCAAGTGCCTGTCAAGAGAAGAGGACCCTAAAAGTTTCTTCCAGTTGTCATGGGATTGTATTACACCAGACTATTTTCTGTTGGCTACATTTTATTTTATATTGAGCTAGCTTAGTATAGTGGTTTGAGTGTTGGACTATGGCTAGGGTTCAATTCTCTGCTCAGCCATGGAAACCTACTGGATGACCTTAGGTGTGTCAGCCCCAGAAAAACCCCATGAGAAGTTTGCCTTAAGGCAACCATAAACCAGAAATGAGTTGAAGGTGCACAACAACATAAACAGCAATATTTTCAACTCTCTTTTCCTCCTTCTGCATTCATTATTCTATTCATATGTACACCTCATATTCCATAAAGGCAACCTCATTCCTTACTATCACTGGAAATCCTCTCTCTCCTATTGCAGCAGTGTTACATGCTTTGAGTTTTGAATGTAACTGAAGACATTTATAAACCCCATTCTGTGATAAACAAGATATTTTGGGTTTAAGGTAGCTGAATTCTGAGGCTTTGATAGTTAAGTCACTAATAATGAGGGAACTTTGAAGGGAAGGTAGTTTTAACATGCAGTGTAGACAGCCATTTTGCTGTGACTTTCTGAGATTTATTGGCTTATGGAATTCGGAAGAACAGGAGTGGCCTTTTTCAATGCCTGCCAGAGTGCTCATCATCCCATTGTTGAATTTGTCACCATGGTGCAGCGTAAGGACTATCTATCCATCTGGCCTAAATACCCTAAATACCTGGGCACCAGATCTCATCTGATCATGGAAACTAAGCAGGGTCTGCCCTGGTTAGTCCTCAGATGGGAGACCATCAATGAATACAAGGTGCTGTAGACTATATTTCAGAGGAAGAAACTGGCAAAACCACGTCTGAGTATTCATAGCCTAAGAAAACCCTGTGAAATTCATTGGTTTGCCATATATTGAGAGGCAACTTGAAGACACACACACACACATTCATCCATTCATCCATCCATCCATCCAGTGCACAAGGGTCATGTGTCTTCTTTGAGGAAGTGTAATTCTCCTTGAAAACAAGAAGCATCTCTTGTTTTACAAGATGCAGTTTTGCCACCACAGCAGCAAGTTCACCAGCTGTGGCAGGGATTGGGTGGGGTTCTCAGAGAGTTCTTGGGGGTCTGTTGAGAACCCCTCAGAGACCGCCACCACAGTACTGAAGGAATGCTGCCAAAATACCTGGTTCAACATTTGAGGAAATAAAGTCAACAGCATCTTAACATCTTTCAGGAGGACTGGATTTTCCCCTTTGGGACATTCTGAGCACAAATATATTTTTGGGGGTTTTTTTTAATATATATAATTAAGTAAACAAGCAAGTAAGTAAACAACAGTGCCCTCAACAACAAAACAAAAACAATTTAAAAATATGGGTCATACAGAGGACAGTGTAAATGCTTTCTTCTACCACAACTTAAATAACTGACTACAACAACAACAACAACAACAACAACAACAACAACAACAACTAAATGTTGAAGACTCAGTCTTTACATGTGAGGTTTCATTATTTGTTTTTATTATGTTGCCTTTTTACTGATCTTCTGGGAATGCACAGTTTGATACAACACCATTTAAGATTTGCAGGTGTTTAGATTTATCAGCTAGACAATGTCTCACCATCCTTGGGTTGAGATATTTCTCATGAAATAAATATCAGCATTTCTAATTTGTTCCCATAGATTCAGAAGGAGCAACACACCAATTGAACAGACTGGAAGATTCCCAATATTGAAAGCCACTTCGGTGAAATTCATGCAAACAATAATGAAGCCTCCTATAAAGCTGCAATATAACATGTTTTCCTCTGAGAAAAACAGAGTGCAATCCATTGGTCCATGCCATCTACAGATAAGGCTAGGGAAGAATCCTGCCTAAACAAGTCACTGCCAATCGGCCCTTTCCACACGGGGGTATAAAAACGGTGTAGAGCGACCTCTGACGAGGTCATCTACACTGTAAAATGGATTGGGGTGGATTACTTTTGTGTAATTCCACACCCCAATCCACGCTAGGGAGTCCGGAAGTGGCGGCGCCACGTGCTTTTTAAAAACCACTTTTCAAAAAAACCACTTTTCAAGTGGTTTTTAAAAAGCACGATCGTGCAGCCGTGTGCAGCCCCGTCACAGTGCCCAGTGTGGATTTGCAGGCACGCGCAAGGGCATGCCTGCAGATCTGCCGGGGGCGGGCTTTCCGGCTGGCGAGCTTCTCTGGTTGGTGGAGAGCCTCCACCAGTCGTAAGCTGCCATTTTGGGCCCCGCAGGACGCCGTGGGATGCCGTGGAGTGTGGAGCAGCAAAAACACGCTGCTCCATGCGGCGACGGACTCAGGTAAGCTCCATTTCAGGACATCTCAGGACATTTTTTCCTTCACGTGGGGAAAGGGCCAGAGTAGGCACTACCCAGCTAGATGGACCAATGATTTCACTTGGTATAAAGCAGTTTCTTGTAAGGGGATATCCTGCATTGGGCCAGTGGAGCATAAATCTCTGCCAGGTGAAATTACATGTCTTCCTCCTTCCCAAGCACTCAGCCTACCTCTCCTCAAGCTGAACACTGCTCTCCACACAATTCACTGGCCAGGGGAGGATGGAAGGAGCACTGAGGACAACCAAGCAGCAGTGAAATCCATTCTTACATCTGGATGCAGAACAGAACATGTATCATCCATGGCAGCCTAGGGTACCATCATACTATTGACTAAAGGACCAGAGCCAGCTGCTTCCTGGCTGTCCTTGTCCTTCCCAACTTTCTCTCATGGCCATTGAAAGACCATGGAGAGACACACCCATCCTGAGGACAGGTAGTTGGCTTGGGGAGGGACTTGTGCTAGACGGAGGTACTGAATTCCATGACCAACTGCCATGACTAAAAAATATACATATGCAGGTGTAGTTTTCAGTTACATTGGGTATATTGCAAACAGGATGCCAGCTACACAGATTATGGTGGCTGCAAGGAACAACATTGGCATCACTCACAGCAAACCTGTAAAGCATGGACACCTTGTTCAAAAATAACATAATGCTAAAGGAACATGAATATCTTAATTTTCAGTGATATTAGGGTTCAACATCAACAGGAGAGTTTTAGAGACTGACAACTGGGAAGAAACCATGAATGATAAACTTGTAACATAAACAGATCACTTTAACATCAGATTTATATTTTGAGATTTGGCCTATAAAACTTTGATCGTGTGTGTGTGTGTATGTGTGTGTGTGGTTTTCATAACATCTGTAAACTTATTTCTTCAAATCTGAAAGCCTACTTGGATTCTAGAGACACATAAGGATATCAGACACATGTAGAGTGTCTCCACCTAAAATGGCTGTCAAGGAGAACACTAATATTTCATAATGTGTGGAGGTTCCAAAGCATCTGGGCAAAGGAACAAAATTTCCAGTATGTATATCCTACATTCTCCTGTCCTGGCAAAGAAGATCATACAATACATGAAGAAGTAGAATTATATTTATATGCAATGTATACCCAAATTCTTGTAAGAACAAGACCAATATATATTTATCTGATCACTGAGGCTCCTTATTTATTTAAATTTGTTTTAACTCCATCTTTCTAGCCAAAAGATCCATGCATTCACTAAATGCTACAGGAAAATGGAACAGAGGCCATTTTGACTGGTCCCTTCTTCCTGCATTCCCTTGGAAAGTTCCTCTGAGGAGTCAAATGATCTTTGGAATAGTACTGAGGGGCTGAAAATTAGTAAAAATTGTCTCCCCCCTCCCCAGCCTGCTTCTGAGAAGCAAGTATGGCTCCAACCCAAGAGGGAGAAAGAGAAAGCAGAAATCTGAGGACATACCCTCTTATGTTTTCAGAGAAAAAGAGAGACAGAGGGCCCTATCACACTACACTGTTATAGCACTATTATTCCACTTTAATTGCCATGGCAAAATTGCAAGGAATCATGGGATTTGCAATTTAAGGGAGAGGCATTTAGAATTCTCAGCTGGAGAGCTCCAGTGTCTTACCCAAACTACAAAGCCCAAACTTCCACAGGATACAGCCAGGGTAGTCAAAGTGGAATAATAGCAATATGACAGAGTGTAGCATGATAGGAACCAATGAGATCCACCATTCTCAACTCTCTGAAAGTCCCAGGTTTTATTCCTATACAAACTGGTTTTATTTTGGAGATCCACATGGTGTTTTCTTCATCCTGAAGTATCTCCTGGGGACTCGTAGCATTACTAAGAACTTTTGATTGTTACTTGCCAAGTCAGTTTAAATTAACACAGTATTTTCTAAAATGAAATGGATCTCTACTTGGCAGTTTTTTTGTGTTATCCTGGAACTAGCTAAGATGGCTACCTCCAGTAAACACAGATCTTGTTTCCAGGACACAAATTCAAAAGAGATCAAACAAGTGAAAGAGGAAGATTTGCGCCAAAACTAAATGACCCTAATATTTAGCTAGTGTACTACTGCTAAAGCATTAGCATTTTGACTATAGTTCCTGAATAATAATAAAGAAGGCTCAGTGGAAATTGGTGGAAATCAATTTCTAAAATGTTACATGTGTCTAGATGTGACACATGATCAATGGGAGAGGAAGGAAGAGGAATACAAGGGAAGGGAGAGGAGGAAAACCTGGGAGATTTCAAGAAAAAGTTTGGATAGAAACCTGAGAATATGCATGTACAATCAAAACCAAAAGAACTGGAAACTCTCAATATTTCCAGATACATTTTTCCCTTTGGGGGGGGGGAAGAGAGAGAAACAAAAGGTGTGTTTTTTTTCCCAGCTATCAGCAATGTACCTAGATTAAGCCATCTGTTTTCACAAGATCTCTCCAGTCCCTATTGTTCTAGGAACCATAAGGGTCATTTTTAAGTGATTATTATTGAGTCAATATTGTTGCTAGTTCAGCTTATTTCTAAGTTTACATCCAATTTAATAATATGTTAGATTTATGTTAGAAGGCAGTAATAGTAAATAATAGTAGAAGAACTGACATCCAACATCTGATGTCTGAATCATAACCAGATTTTTTGGATCCATTTCTTTTTCACATACAGACATAAATAAAACTGTGAGATTTCAGACATCTCAGAAGTTCCAACCTTAGGGGCTAAAATGTTGCCAAATAACTGTTTCCCACCAGTGGTATCAGTTGAATAATATATTACTATTTAGAAGACATATATATTTACTACAACATGTCTAACAACTGGAGCCAGTCAATGAGAATCAAAGCAAAGCAAAAAGGGAAATATATAATTTTTATATTCCATTTCAATGGAATTTATTCCATCCCATTCCTACTTTTAAAGTGTCTTGTTAGCTGAGAAGTGACCCAGAAGTGCAGATCCATCAAAATGGCTTTAAGAACTAATCCTCAAAACTTTTATTCATATTTTATTAAGAGTGTTTATCATTTTGCTTTTCAGCGTGCTGTCTCATGTTGCATCAGATAATGTAACTTAATATGAATTGCTCTAAACTAACGGAAAACTGTGCTGAATTAGAAATTTAGGGAAGGAAGTCATTCTATCGCCATCAATTATATCGTTTCCATTAAAGAGCCTGATAACAGCCCTCTGAAAACAGTTTTGGGAGATGGGCAGCAGAGGAAGGATATGCCAATTTGTGGAGGCAGCATTCTGAGGTTTGATTTGGATGGCATTCCCCAGTGACACAACTGTTACTGCAAGCGACTTACTACCACTTACTGAAAACTCAGTGTCTGCAGCCATGCAGTTCCCACTGACATACAATGTTTTGTGATGTGTTTGAAATCACTCTTGAATTCAATTGAGACTTCAAAAAAATTATTAGAAATGGAGATATATAAACACACTTTTCTATCCTACCCTGCCCAATGAGCTCAATATTCTTCCCACATTTTACCTTTCCAGCATCCTGTGATGCCAGTTAGACCAAGAGCTCATTTCCCACCCGAAGTCACCCAGTGACATTTATAGCTGCATGAAGATTGAAAACTAATTTTTTCCAGCCCTGTAACCCCACTGAGGAAAAGATTGGATTTAAGAAAATGACAACAGTAACAACAACAATTCAAATCAAACTGATAAATTTCCATAGCATCACAATAGCATGTTTGCAAAAAAAAAAAAAAGTTACACTACTTAGAACATGCAATATTATATGATGATACCTCATTGATTCCTAGAATCTTGGGCAGAATTTCAGTCATTGATGATATAACGTCATCAATGAATCTATGACTATGAAATCATTGATGATGATGACGACGACCATAACAACAATTCCAGGCATTTGAGTCAGGAATGAGTAATATATGTCCCTGAACCTCTCTCCCTAAAAAAACAGGCCTACAATATGTTGTGGCAAAGTGTAACGCTGAAATTTGGTGGCACACTATGAAACTTCTTCGAGTCAAACAGCAACAAGAGAGGAAAAATCCACAGAAGAATCTGGAAATGTCTTCAGCACAAGAAAATTCTGTCCTCTCCACTCCCCCCCCCAAAAAAAAGGCCTACAAGGTGTGGTGGCAAACCATGACATTGAAACTCGGTGGCAGCCGACACAAAGATTCTGGAAAGGAATTGGGACCCAAACTCACTGAGATCACCATCCCTTCTTTCACCATTTCTTACTAGTCAGAGGATCTGTATTTTCAATAGATGTCTGATGACACCCAGAACATTTTACATGCAAACACAGGAAGGAGCCGTTCTCTTTTTCTTCAAAAAGAAATTAGACCAACTTGACAGTTATCTAAATTACCAGCCCCACTTTTCAATCTGATGGGGTTCTCCCCTCCCACCCAGATGTGGGTAATGATAATTGACTTGTTCTGACCGGGTGCTGGAGGATTTTCAATGCAATAAAGATTAAAGGTTTGAGGACAATTAGCCTATTCTGAAAATGGCAGCAGGTGACAATGAAGTTTAAAGTAGAATCCATCATATTATAATACAGAAGGAATAGACAGTTAATAAAGAGACATTGGGCAGGAGGCTAAGGAAAAAGCCATTGCAGGTGTGTGCAGCTTAACAGGGTGCTAATTGGATAGTAGGTAACATAAATAAGAATCGCAATGGGTGTATGCAGTCTGTTTAGCATGAAGAAATAGTTTAAATGGGCAGCTACACTCTGGACTTCACTGCTACTACTTATCACTTGGCTTTATTCCTTTGAGCTCCTTAAAAATTCACTTCCAAATGAGAATATTTACGCTTAGACTATCAGGATAACTGGTTGCATGTGTTACAGAATTCTTTCCTATTGTATATTGATGAGTGATTCCCAAACCTTTGAAAACATGGTATTCCCAGAATGCTCCAAACTGTATGACCATTAGTTGTGCTGGTGAGAAAATTCTGGAAGTTGTAGTCTGTAAAACACTCTGGTGATTTCTGATAATGGCTTATATATTGTTCAAATAGAAATAATAGAATATCTGTATCTGAATAACTGGCTATTTAATTTATACGTTTTTATCCAGTCTTTCAACCAAGCTGCTCAGGCAACTGTAAATATGTTTATCACCACCTAATCTTCACAATTTGTAGTTATTGTTATCTGCCTTCAAGTCATTTCCGAGTTCTGGTGACCCTAAGGCCAACCTATCATGGGGTCTACTAGGGGTGAGAGTGTGTGACACACCCAAGTCCACCCAGTGGGTTTCCAAGGCTGAGTGAGAAAGCGAACTCTGCCCTCCAGGTTCATAGTCTTTATGATAGCCTCTCGGATGGAGATGATTGAGAAGATCAGGTGACCTCCATGACTGAGAGGGAATTTGAACCAGGGCCTCTCCTATGCTAGTCTGCCATTGTAACCAGTACACTGAGTACCACAATCAAAACCTGTCCACAGTCAACTACCAAGCTCCAAAGTCAATATCCTTGTAATATATATAAGAGTCTCTATTTTAAAAAAATCAGTGAGTCAGACACCGGCCTCTTGTTATTCACCAGCACTCTAATGAATACATTTAATTTCAAGGGTGTGTTGAAACAGGGAACACAAAGGAAGACCTGTGGGCATCTCTCTGTCTATTTTTTAACTATGCATTAATCAACAGATTGTGAGATAGGGGGAGAAGAAGAAACTCCTAGAAACACACAAACATTCAAGCACACACACAAATGCATATAGATTTCACTCAGCACCTCCTCTGGACCAATTAGAGGATAAAATCAATGGTTAAAATAAAATCAGCCATCAACAGGCAAGTTTGTTCATCAGATTATGAAAAGCACAATCTGTGGCACTGCCCCTGTACAACTGGAGGACTCCAGGTGGAAGAAGGCAGGTTGGAAATTGTTGATGCAGTAGATACAGAAATGGATCCTGCTCCTTTCCCCTCCCTCCTTGTTTGGTGTTCAGTGTGACCTTTAGATATACATGTAAGTAATTTAAAAATCAAGAATTGTGAGCTGGCTCTGAACCCCAACATTAAGTGGCAGGTTGTCCCTACTAGCTTTGATGCCAAACTTAGCGCAGGTTGAGCTTGAGCTCAGGACTTCTGGGCTACAGAGGGCTATGACAATCACGTGTCCACACTAAGCTTAGCATCAGCTTCATCTTTGATGCAGTGCATCACAAATTTGCAACATGGCACTGCTTAGTTATTCCACTGCTCCTGCTTAGGTATACTTTGCAGAAATCTTAGCAGGTTACTTAATGATTTATAAGCTATTTACAGTGGAGCATGCCCTCCAACATTTTACAGATAAAAACCAGGACACATGGTCAAGCAACATCAGACTCTGGTCAAGATGGCAAAAGTTATTAATAGTGAAGGACATATGAGCTAGTAGAAGCTGCAGCAGTTTGTTGTTGCCCAAGTCTGCCAAGAAGGGCAAGATTCAGCATTCTCCACCCTGATGAATTAATTGAGTGCAGGCTATTTTTGCATTTCAATCTCAGTTTGTAGCAATTCAAGTACACCAAGGACATGTTGGATGGGGCAAAAGAAACGGGGACATTTTCAAAGGAGTTGAAAAAGCAAGGTGACAGATGATTAATCAGAACTGTCCTTGCCCAATCAGAACAGTTGGAGACTATGTGACCTCACAGATAAATGTCCTGAGATGTTCCTTCTGGAAGAGTCACCAAGACCACAGCCAGTGATAAAACACTTTTCTAGGACTGAAGGGTTTGTTTGTATGTTTGGGTTTTTTGTTATTTTGGTTGTTTTGGTCTTTCAGTTTATTGATTCAGTTAACTAATAACACTAAAGCTTGATGGCTGCTTCTGACTCTATACCTGCCCTCTGAGTCAATATGCACTGTGATTTTGAAGGGGCATTCATCCATGCAAACTTGAAAATAAACTCAAAAATGCATGCTCTGAGCCCAAATACAATGAAGGACATTTTCTTCTGATCTAATGAAGTAAACTCTTCAGAACCTTTTTGTTTCTAGCAATGGGGACATCTGTCAATTTCACAATGCAGTGAATTTTATTTTCTTGTTTCTTATTTTCTTGTTTTTTAAAAAATCTCAACTTCTTTCTGTCCTAAATCCACACTTTTCCCAATGTATTGTTCTTGAAAAACTGTAATGTCCCCCACTCCAGATTTATGGGAGATAGAGGCATAAAAACCGTCTTTAAGGCCTCAGACTACATACTTGAGATTTATTTTCCATAACTGTTACCAAAATAGCAACATAGTAACAGCTTAGAATACTGTGGATGATCATCATCCTCCTCATCATCCAACTAAAGTAACTATGTGACTACCATGAACACAATGACAAAATAATAAATGAAACATTATAAAATTGTTTAAAGTATAAAATGAATATATCCAGGAAGGAGAAAAATATAAGAATATATGAAGTCAATGAGAGCCAGAGTGTGACAAACCTGATGGGAGGGGGTCTTGACAACAGAGGTCTTTTCCGCAGCTTACCTTTTTTCAGTGCTGGGTTGCGGGGATTGCACGAGCAGTCTCCAACAAAAGGTTATCGCGTCCCCGCTGCTTCAGCTCCGCACAAGCTGCCTGCTCCTGAGCAGGTAGTGCAAGAGCCCCGCCTCTTCCTTCCATAGCACAGCCTGAAAGTGCACAAGCGGCTCCTGCCCTACCCTGGAGCGTCACGCGATTGTGAGTGCATTGTGCAGATCACTCCTCTCAATCGTGCAACGCTCCAGGTGCCCTTTCGCTTGGCAAATGCCATGTGAAAAGGGCCAGAGACTCCTTGGCAACTGAGAGTGTTTAAGCTGATTGGCTGGTGAAATGGAACCTTGGATAGCCCAGGGGAGGGTCTGGTGGAAAGAGGAAAATAATGGATTTTAACTGTCTGGTGTGTGTTTGAAGAGGAGTGTGATTTGTGGTGTGTTTGGAGAGGTTGGAGATTTGAAGAGCTCTGTGGGAGAGAGAACTGAGAAATTGGGTGTACAAGAGATAGTGAACGAATTGAAAGAGAGAGAGAGAGAGAATAATGGTATGCTGTTTGTAAACATTGAGATACAAAACAAATTTAAGTAACAGTGTTTCAATAAATGTTTGAAGTTCTGTGTTCCTGATAACAGTCTCCCACAGTCTTATTCTGAATTCTGGGATATACACACTACCAAAAATATCATCTTGACCTTAGTGCCAACAGTACCACAGTCTTGGAAAATATAAATCACTGCGGATCCTTACATCTGGGAGAAGGGCAGATTTAGGGAAAGCAGTAAAGGGGGAGAGTCCTGAAAGGAAGAAGCCAAGGGGGGGACAAGAGGGAGGAAGGGACTGCGTTCCCAGAAGGGGAGAACTTAGGCAGACCCGTTTGCCCTGGCCCTGGCTTGATTCAGAGATCTCCCTGGCTGTTCAGTTCTGATCCCAAAGAGGTGTCAGGCTGGGCAGGCCTTGAGTGTGAGGCTTGGGTGCATTTTTCGCACTCAGCACTGATGGGTGGTGATTTTCCGTCTGCTCGTTTTACACAGAGTGATGTAGTGGTTTGAGCATTGGACTATAACCCTTGAGACCAGGGCCCTGTCCACACAACAGTGGTGTCCCAGCATGGGGATGCGAGAGGAGTGGGACTGTGGAAAGGTCCTGTCCTTCTTGCATCACCAGCCAGCGCAATCGCAGGATAAATCATTGACAGAGTTTCTCTGTCAATGACCTGCAAACATGCAATGCTCCCGTAATCTGCCATGCAAAAGGGCCAGCAGGTGATGGGGGTACTTCTTGCCCCAGCGCAGTGTTACCCTGATTTCTGGGATCTCTTGGGGGACAGCTCAATGTGCTCCACGTGATGGGGAATGGAAACTAGTCAGAGCATGAGCAATAGCAATGCGAGAGGCAGGGTAACAGGGTCTTTTTACCCAGTTTTTATGGGGTCAGGCCAAGCCAAAAACCAAACAAGAACGTCCAATAAATGATTTTATTGAATGCAAGTCTCACGCACCAAGGCAATCATGCACACACACACCCAAGAGCTATTAAGAAACAAAAGAGAAGAAATTGGATAGGGGAGTATTGGAGGGGTATAGTTGGAGTAAAACTGCACCTTTTCCTGAAGTCCTGGGTCCGGGAAGGCAGTGGAGAAGTGGGGCTCAGCGCAGAGAGGGCTGAAAGAGATCACTCAATGGATGGAGCAATGGCCTGCTGGGGTGACCGGCAGTGATCCAAACAACCACTCAAAAACTGGGACTATTTGTAGGGGAAAAGTACCTGGAGGACTAATCCTTTCCTGGGGAGAACAATGGGTGTTGAAGTGGTAACAAAGTTCCACCATGGTAATTTCCTTTGTGTGATGGGATTGCAAGGTGTTGCCAAAGTCTCAGGATCTTCAGCTGTGTTAGTTTGTGATGTGACTTCATGTAAATAGTCCTCACCTGATGGAATATCTGCTCAACTTGGGGCAAACACGCTAATCCCCTCAAGTCGGCATCTCGGGGGTGAGGACCCTTTGTTTATTGTGGGTTTGCACAGCCTGAGGTCTCCTGGGGCTACATGACTGGGGATTTTACTGGCCTGACCTGGTTTTCGATCTTTGACCATTGCTGCCTACATGCCCGTCCAGGTGGCGTCTCAGGCACATTGAATCATATTTTAATATCGAAATTCTAGACCCCAGGATAGGGTTTTTCCAGTGGAGTAACAGCAGCATGGGAAAGAGCCTGGCTGCACTGTGGAAGGAAGGGCGTGTCCTTCAGGTAACCTGCAGAAATGCCCCAGGATTAGATTTCCTGATCAGCCATGGAGACCCACAGTGACTTTGGGCATGTCACACACTCTCAGCCCCAGAAAATCCTGCTATAGGTTTGTCTTAGGGTCATCATAATTCAGAAACAACTAGAAGGCACACAACAACAACAACATAAAGTTAATGCAAAAAAAATGGCTATAGACAAGGATACCTCTAACTGGTAATTCCTCAGAGGGCCAAACTACACATGAGTATTGATGTCCCTGATCCCTGGTTCCTGAACATTTCATGAGGGCTCAGCCTAGCCTGGGGAGGATTTCAAGCCCCTTGCTCCTTTGTTCCAGGGGCATGGGGCAAGGGGAATCAAATCACCACATTTCTATGAAGGTTTGAGGGGGGTTTTTTATGTTGTTGAGTAATGTGCATTTTTTTAAAAAAAATGAGAGTCTGAAGGGTGGGGAGTCTCTAGGGAGGTTTTTGAGGGTCAAAAACAGGCCCTTGGGAGTCACATCTTGCCAAATGTTATACATCTGGCCTAGACCAGCCCTTGCCAACCTGGTGCCCTTAGACTACAACTCCCATAATCCCTCAGCTAATGTAGCTGACTATAGGATTACCAGGATTTGTAGTCCAAGAGATCTGGAGGACACTGTGTTGGGAAGGCTGACCTGTACCTATAATTGGATCTGGCCATAGATCTGTGCCACTTACACATCAACTAGCTTAAAAATGATGAACTGTTTAAAATGAATGAAACAACCTCTGTGAGTCCTCTGTAGGGCAGCCATTCCACAGACACACAGCCTCAGTCAACAATTCTACCATTCTGCCTTTCTCCTGGTGAGGCCTTTCATGTGGCGATTGAAAAGTAATGCGGAGCACACTGTACAAAAAGCTTATTATTATAAAACACATTCAATAAAAGCCTAGCAGCTAATGGCAACATAAAAAGGGATTAGGCTAAATATTAAGCACTGAAGAAAGTACCTATTTAAGTCCTTCAGGGTATTTTGCATATAAAATCTCCCATTCAATATTTGTTTTGGCTGCAGTTTGGAGCACACAAGACGGCAGTTTCTCCATCCTATTACTGTATTTCTAATTTCAAGAGAAATCCTGTTTGCAGGGCTTGACTTCAAGGGCATCATAAGCTGTAAACTGAAAGAACAATATTTTTATATACCTGTGGGGCCTATAATTAAAGGAATGCTTAATCCCAGAATTAAGATGGCTAGAGATAGAAAATAAATAATCATGCAGCTGATTCTCTTCAACCTGTCCACTGAACACAGTTCTCAGAGGATCCCTTCTCATTCTTGCTCTTTCTTCAAACTGCCATCATGACCAAGCCACCATCATAGCCACAATAATGAAACAGCCCTTAAGACATTACACCAGTCTAGAAGTTAACAGGAGACATTTTGAAAGCTCCACAATACAGAAGCTTCTCACCAAAATTAATTAAATAAGTGCAAGAATGAGAAACTGGCTTTCACTGGAATGAGTAAATGACTCAGGGAGCTTTTGGGCTTTGTTTTTATATGCAATTTTCTGCATTTCTTTCATCCCTCTCTCCAATCCAGTTCCTATGCTCCAACTTGGAAACTTTTGTAACTTGAAACAAAGCTTGGAAAAGATACTTTTTGGACTACAAAGATTACTTTTGGCCATAGAACTGGTGGATACTGGGAGTCATGGTCCACAAAAGTAACTTTTTCAAGCTTTTCCTGGAAGATGCCATATTTAGAGGCACCAAGCAGCATTTACAGGGAAGTGGCACTCTTTTCGCAGGTTATATTCCTTTTCTGAGTAATTTCAACCATGTCCAGTAAGAGAATATAGGCACAGAGAACCACACTCCTTGGTAAGAGCTCTTGAAATTATTCTCCTGGTAGGGCTTCTAACATTTCTCCTTACATGTTGCAGCCTGGGATGTAGATGAAAATGGTACCCTTCCAATTTCTATATAGAGAAGCCAGATGGTCAGGCAGTTAGTTGAATCTTACTGGCAGTTGAAATGTAATGACTACAGGACTATATTGTTCATAGTGCTCATGTACAAGGGGCAGGAAGCCACATTGTGCATAGACAGGCCTGTTCTCCAGCACTGTAATTCCACAATCTACATTATCATCTTTAGCCTATGGCTGCTGTCTCACTTTGCCTCATGATAGGGTCAGCCTTGCTTCCTGGCTATAGTTTTATCTTCCAGAAGAACATTACTCCATAGCCATTCCAAATCATTCCTACAAGATTTATGTAGAAGAACTTCCCACTGAATTGTGTCCTTAAACTTTTAGATGATTAATCTAACAATTAAATCGATTACATCTTAAAGTCCTAAGAACACTTCCGAATTTTGTTTTTGAGAATCGCCCAGTGAAGACAGTTGTCTTTAACCCAAAATGCAGAACAAATATATTTGCTTGGTAGAGGAATGAAATAGGAAGAATATGGGATAATGAGTTCTTTTTGCTTTTGGCTTCCGAGTTTGCAGTTTTGTATGCTTCTTTAAAATTGGTGATATAGAACCCCAGGGCTTAGGTTCTTTATACAACCATCCCTGCCTATCCTGAATGTGGAAATGAAAATGTTTTGTTATTGTGTTTTAAGCCCCACAGCACTAAAACTTCTCAGTCCACAAGTAAGGTTTTAAATAAACGTGACATTATTGTTTTCTTAAATGGGTATGCTGTGAGAACAAGAAACGGTCCTTCAGTAGAATTAACATGGAAAGAGCCTGTGTTAACACAGTATATTACATTTTAAAACACAAAATTAAGGGCATTGCTGTCTAGTTTTTTATCATTAGCAGCCCAATAGGCTATTTATTTTGGGAAAGAGTGATTGAATACTAGCTGCCAGGTAATAAGGTTTTTCCTAGTCTGTTATAGGAATTAAATTATTAGCAATCAGTGGGCTTCTAAGATAGCCATGTATTATCTTCTTAGCACACAAGCTGTCCTTTAAATCAAGATGTATCTTTTAATCAGAAGTATCTCCTATTTATAAAGACTTCTCAGCTGGCATAATACTAGGCTTGTTTTAGAACAGAGAAAAAAGACATTTTGAGTGGAGAATTTAAAAGCATCCAGAAATTAAAGATTGGCAGTAATTTGCTGCTGACTGTGGGACTTCCTGCGAAGGGAATTTAGGCTGGCTCCATTACTTTTGAGCTTCTGGTAGACAGCTAAGACTGTGTTGCTTTGTATGCCCTTCAGTCCTTAAAACCATAGGTCATATTCTGGCTTTTTTTTTTTTTAAAGAAATCTGTATTTCATGTTTTAAATGTTTTATCTTTTGTACTTTGCCTCAGGGGCCCTGGTGGGCTGAAAAGCAATAGATAAATGCTATAAATAAATAAATAAATAAATAAATAAATAAATAAATAAAATTTTAAAAAGGCAGACAGGCCAAGTAAATATGATTATTATTATGATATTTATCTATTCCACCTTTTCCTCAGTTTGAGACTCAAGGTGGCTTACAACAGTTAAAAAAGACATAGGTCCTTTCCACATGATGATGGTGTCCCAGCATGGGGATGCAAGAGGGGTGGGATCACAACAATGCTTCTGCATGATGTTGTTGTGGTCCCGCCCTTCCCGTGTCAGCAGCCAGGATAATTGTGGGCTATATCATTGATGGAGAAACTCCATTGATGACCCCTGATCATGCAAGCCTTCTGTTGTAGAAGGGCTGGAAGTGCAATCTATGTGCTTCCTCCCCTACTGCAACATGGGAAGAAGGTCGGCTCCAATTCAGAAGGACAGAGTGTGTCCCTCATGCTCCCTTCCACAAGCAGCCGGTCGCATGTGGAGAGGAGCATTGGGAATACGCTTCCATCCCAACAGACGCGCTGCAGGGATTGTGACGAGACAGCGTAGGAGAGCATCATTGTGAGGAAAAGGCAATAGTTACAAATTCACAGCATATAAAAGTTAAAAAAAATAAATAAAACAAATTAAAATAAGTTGAAAACAGGAACAATTAAACAAGTAAATAATCCATCGTCTTATATCGAGTGATCGAGAGGGCTGTTGCCCTTCAGCTCCAAGCTGTCTTGGATGAAACAGATTATCTAGATCCATTTCAAACTGGCTTCAGGGCAGGATATGGAGTTGAGACTGCCATGGTCGCCTTAGTGGATGATCTACGCCTAGGTATCGACAGGGGAAGTGTGACCCTGCTGGTACTCCTGGACCTCTCAGCGGCTTTCGATACCATAGACCACGGTATCCTTCTGGAACGCCTGAGAGGGCTGGGGATCGGAGGCACTGCACTTAAGTGGTTCCGGTCCTATCTCTCAGGTAGATACCAGATGGTGATGCTTGGGGACAGCTGCTCCTCGAAAAAGGAGCTTAAATCTGGCATCCCTCAGGGCGCCGTCCTGTCCCCAATGCTATTTAACATCTACATGAAACCGCTGGGAGAGATCATCAGGAGGCATGGAGCAAGGTGCTATCAATATGCTGATGACACCCAGATATATCTCTCCATGCCTCGGATAACAGCATCAACTAAGGATGGCATCTCACCTCTAAATGAATGCCTTGAGGCAGTAATGGACTGGATGAGGAAAAACAGACTGAAGCTGAATCCAGATAAGACGGAGGTACTTGCTGTTAGGGGCCCCAGCCCAGGTATAGAGGTTTGTCAACCAGTTCTAGACGGGGTCACACTTCCCCTGAAAGACTGTGTCCGCAGCTTGGGAGTGCTCCTGGACTCGCCGCTTCAGATGACAGCTCAAATTGATGCGGCAGCCAGGAGTGCCTGCTATCAGCTTCGGCTGATACGCCAGCTGCGCCCCTTCCTGGACTTGGAACACCTAAAAACAGTGGTACATGCGCTGGTAACTTCACGGCTTGACTTCTGTAATGCGCTCTACATAGGGCTACCCATGTGCTTAGTCCGGAAACTTCAATTAATTCAGAATATGGCAGCCAGGTTGGTCACCGGAACATCTAAAAGTGACCACATAACACCAATTCTGAAGTCGTTACACTGGCTGCCTATTCGTTTCCGGGCACAGTACAAAGTGTTGGTTTTTACCTTTAAAGCCCTTCATGGTTTGGGGCCAGCCTACCTGCGGGATCGCCTTCTCCCATACAATCCGCCCCGCACACTAAGGTCCTCTGGGAGGAATTTACTGCAGCCAATCAGAACTAGGTTGGCTGCGGTTACCCAGAGGACCTTTTCTTCTGTCGCTCCCAAGTTATGGAATGGCCTGCCGGAGGAGACCCGGCACATTACCAGTCTTGACTGCTTTAAAAAAGCAGTCAAGACCGTTCTCTTCCGACAGGCCTTCCCAGATTAGTGTTCCACCGCCTCTCATCATTGTCTTCTGTGTTAATCTTGTTTTTAATTTGTTTTAATTAACTAATATGTTTTAGGGGGATAGAAGGGTTGGAGGGTGGGGAGGATAGGGTGCGTTTTAATGTTTTAATATTTTTATATATTTTTGTAATGCCGCCTCGATCCATTGGGAGAGGCGGGATAGAAATAAATTTTATTATTATTATTATTATTATTATTATTATTATTATTATTATTATTATTATTATTATATAAGGCCTGTTTCTTTTGTTTAAAAATCAGTTTTTAGAAGCCTGCCAGGACAAGAAAGTCTTTACCTGGCTGTAGAAAGACAGAAAAGGAGGGTGCCAGTCTGAATTCTCTGGGAAGGGAGCTCCAGAAACTGGAAGCAGCAACAGAGAAGTTTGTCTCCTATGTTCCCACAATATCTGTCTGTGAGGGTCATGGGAGACAGAGAAGGGCCTCCCCAGAGGATCTCAAACTGCAAATAGGTTTGTATGGGAAGAATATGTTACTTCAAATAAGCTGGACCTGAGCCATATAATCATAATCAGCGCTTTGAATTATGCCTAGACAAAACCAGCAACCAGTGGAGTATTGCAGTAAGGGAGCTGGGTGTTCCCTGTAGCCAGTATGGCTGCAGCTCAGTACGAACCAGCTGAAGTTTCCAAAGGCAGCCCCCTGTAGAGCATGTTGTTAGTGTTGTTGTTGTTGTTGTTGTTGTTGTTGCTCCTGTTGCTGCTGTTGTTGTTGTTGAGGGCCTTCAAATTTTCTGACTTAAGGAGACCCTAAGGTGAATCTATGACTCTTTTCACACCTTACCTTTTTGTGGTGCTGAGGTGCGGGACTCTCGCGAGCAGCCTTCAGAAAGAGGCTCTCGCGTCCGGGGTCCTTCGGCTCCACACAAGCTGCCTCTCACGTGAGAGCCCCACCTCTTCCTTTCACAGTGCTGCACTGGACAGGAAGTGTGACCGGCCCAGCTCCCAAGGCTCCACACACAAGGTAAGTGCACGCGGGGCCCTGGAGCAATGCGCGACTGCACACCATTTTCAGCTTCAGGCCGAAAATGAAAAAATGCATGCGCAGTCCCTGTCAGGCCCTGGAGCATCGTGCAAATGTGAGTGCATCATGTGGACCACTCCTCACATGCGTGCGACGCTCGAGGGGCCCTTTCACATTGAAAATGCTGTGCGAAAAGGGCCTTTCACAAGGTTTTCTGGGGCTAAGTGTGTGATGTGCCCAAAATTATCTAGTGAGTTTCCATGGCTGAGCAGAGAAGTGAATCCTGGTCTCTAGCGCTATAGACCAACACTCACTACACCATGCTACGGTAATCAAAATGGGAGCTAAGGCATGGGTCACCGTGGTGGTGAAGTCTCCCATAGAGCCACTTCCTTGTAACACTTAGCATATTATCTGTTTTGCAAAGGAGAGGAGTAGGTGCTTGTGGGATTTTCCTAAACAACTCAGCTGACCCTGGGTATTACTACGCACCTTGACTTGGAAGTTGCTGTTCCCTTCCACCTCCAGCAGCAAAAAGCAGCCAGCCCAAGGTAACAGACAAAGGATTCCTCTAGTAAAACAGTGAGGGTGAGATGTTTCATAAGGCAATACCAGGATTGGAACCAACTGGGCATCTTTGCTGATCCTCCCCATCTGCATTTGAGCCTGAGAGACCCAAAGTCTGGGCATATGGAGTGTAAGTTGTAAGAAAACAAGTAGAACTTATCACATTGCAGAGCCTCATGACTGATTATGAGGTATGCTTGCTCAGGCAAAATCAGCCTTAGGTTCCAGTTTGCTGGCTTTCTGAAGTGTGAGCTCATGGGAGATAGTCTTAACTCTGGCTTTAAATAAGTAAAGCTCCTCATATGCTGGTGGGTTTGAGGGTGCTCTGTAAAATACTAGTGAAGGAGTAAAAGAAGCAATATGAGAAAATCATTCCCAACTATAATAATGGTGGGGTGTAAAAAGGAGCAACAGACACATCACAACTTCAGTAGTTATGTTAAAGAAAATCACAAATTTCTGAAGAACTAACATTTCTCCCCCACCCTTTTTGAATTTTTGAGTTTGAAAGCAAATGCCTAGTTTTCCTGCTGCATGCCCCAGATGCCCTCTTTGAAAGTCCCCCTGCATGATATTCACTTTAATAGGTCTAATTATAAAGAAATGCACTTTTTCAATCAGTACCAAAGTACTGGTAGGTTTTCTTCTTTAACACGCTAACCAGCTGTTTTGAAACGTACATCTCTAATCTCTTTCCCTCCACATGTTCAAACAGATGAAAGTAATTTTGTGCTCAGCTGTCTATAAGTAATTAGGCTGGGATGTAAAGGAGTCTTTAAATATCAGTTCAGAAAGAGCTACACTCTTAGAATACAGAATAATTATCGGCAATCTTCTTCATCTGTAAGGTATACCTAATGCATTTTACATGAGTCCCCATTATTAACATAACCTGACTATCAAAGCTCTATTGAATCTGATGTCTTTTTCATGTAACTCACTGAAATCCCCCAGAAATATAACAATTTGAAAACAGTGGTGCTGATGATTTGTTTCAGCTGTAATTTGTTATTTTCTCTCCCCCACCCACCCACCCCCCACCCTGCTTCCCATCTTTGTTGTCTTCCTAGTAAAGACCTAAGCCAGTGGGGCTCCAATATACATAAACAAGTGTTCAGCTTTTGCTACAAGATGGATATTAATATTCAATAAGGGTCCTATAATACTGCCTTTTTCTCAGATTCCCAGGCTAAATTCCCTTAATATTATTAATTAGGAGGTCACAAAAAGAATACATTAATGGGAAACAAATTGATATGTACCCTAAAGACAGGCTACACCAGCTTCATAAAGTCATCCTGCAAGTTCAAGCAGGGTCTAGAATCTTGAAGGTGGGTTCCCATCCCCTGCCCACCAAGACATTTTGAATTAGGTGCTTGAACACTGCCCAGAAATGATGTGAAATCGTATCCATCAGACACAGGGATAGCTGGTTAACATTAAACCGCTCAGAAAAGGGAATGGAGTATAATTTGCTACAGATGGGATGCCACAGGGTTCAGCTGCCCTGGCTGTAATTTGCTGAACCTAGTAGTGGAAGCCAAACCATCTCAGGAAACAACATAGCTCTTTTAGGCAGGGATTCCCAGAAGATGAACCAATGAATCATAGAAGCCCTGGAGTATACTCTGCAGACTGTTGGTGATACCAGATCGTTCATAACATGGGAGTAAATTCTTCTACTTCTCGGGCAACTTAATCCAGAAAAAAATAACACTCAGTTGGGGGATCCCAATTGCAAGACATTTGCAAAGCATTAAGTGAGGATATGGTTGCTTTTTGAATTTAGTTGGGAGAACAGTATTTTTAAGAAAATAAAAGGGAATGTTCTTGAATGTACGTGACATTAAATTGCAAAAATATGGAGTACATTTTAGATGATTTATTGTACTTATCAAAACTTTAGCTTTTAAGTTAACATTTGGATGAGACAACTTTGCATTGTTAGAAACCCCTTAGTTTCCCCTTGCATTCTACTATTATTTCTCTTTCTGTCTTCTCTTACTCTTCTGCTCTACCTGTTGCCATTTTCTTTTTTATTGGCATTTCTCTTCCTCCACTCATTCAGCCTTTGACTCTGCAAATTCTCCTCCCATCCCTTTACTAAGCAGCAGTTTTCCTGCTTCCTTTCTCTGAACTATTTGAAGAACTTGAGGCCCTGCAAAAAAAAATTAGCACTGGAGCCTGCCTAAAGGTCCTATCAAGGAGTGAATCCCCACTTCCCATTTTGGTTTTCCAAGTTAGGGTCAGCCTAGCATCTCATGACTGAAATACTGCAGATTACAAAGAAATTTTAATCAACTACAACCAATACAAAATAAAAATTAATACAAACAAAATTATCACAAGATACACACAAAGTCCCCATAGTATGCATAGTTTTAGCTGTCTGGGCTTCACAGGCTCAGAACTATGACAAGCACAGAGACACAGACACAAACACATATCTATTATTTTAATCATAGTTAGCATTTTTAAAATAAACAAGAAGAGTTGTTTTTGTCTTTGGCATGACAATTTCTTTTTACCCAATCTGTAGCTAGTTGAACAGAAATAAAGTCATTCCGAGGCATCATACATGGTTTGGCAAGACAGATAGAAAGATAGGCAGACAGAAAAACAAACAGTTCCTCCGCTCCACATTGCCAACATACATGTGCAAAAAATATGAAGGAACAGTCTTGATGTGATCATATAATATGTAAGAAACAACATTCTTCATGTGCATTCTGACACGTTGCAAAAGAACCCTCCATCCCCAGTCCAAATATCATTACAGCAGCATATCCATCACAGACCAGAATAAGTGTTTCAGAAATGCTGTCCCATATTAAATCAAAAAGGAAGCAGTATTACCCCTCCCACCCCCCACCCCACCACCACCCTTTTACCAACAAGCACAAAAGTTTCATTAAAGCTTAATCTCCAGATGTGGACACGGTTGTGATCCACCACATGGGAGGGAAAGAATGTCTTGCAATAAAAATAGTTTCTGAGTGCACCACACATGCATTTTCCCATTAGAAATCAATTACTCTACATCTGCCCGAGAGTTCTTCAAATCATCTGATATTATACATAATGCCTAATGCATGCATGACAATAGCCCAGAGGAAAGTGAAAAATGGAAGTAGCCAAGGATAGGAACTGAAATCATGCCACTGTCTTTTGTCTTAACAGAGTAAATGTGTGTTATTTTCCATTTCAATATTCCACCCCTCCAAGCAATAAAAACAATGATTTCCAGATTGTACATCAGATAGGATTTGCCGGGTTTATTTTTATGTTCACCAATGAGTCAACTAAACCTGCATCTCCCGATGTGTGTTAACCTTTTGTAAATGTCTTCTAATTGTAACATAATTTTAATGGCAACTGAGCGTCCGGTTACAGAACCAGCACTGTAGCATTTGACAACCTTCCCCAAGCAAAATACTTTTCAAGGCCTTAGATCACTGTTAGGTGAACAGAAGTTGGTTGTCTCTTGTAAAATACCAGTCACTATTAAAACTGAGACCTGGGCACATGAACAAATGCTTAAAGAGTTTGATCCTTATAATTCCAATAGAGGAGGTCTGGCCCAACTGTTTAGCTAAGTAAGGCAGCACATTTAAAGTGTCTCAAAATAGAATCAAATTAGTACTTATTTACTGTGTTATCACTATGATTCTACCACAGGAAAAGAGGTATTGTGGTACTTTCTGCCTCATGTGTCAAAATAACCTGCCTAGATGATGTCATCGGTCTGTACCTGGCTATAGGAACATAGCCAAGCACTTTTCTGCTCTTCACCAGCAATGGAATGATTGTGAGGGGAGATTACTGGAGTGACATGATGAATCCTGGGGAGTGGAGCTGGTCATTGCAAAGGGAGGAAAGGAACACCAGTCTCTACAATAACCACAAAAGTGCATCCACAAGAACAGGGTGGAATTGTACTTCCTTATGTCCCTAAGGTGTGTGATTGTTCATGCCATTTTTTTAACAAAGAAAATGGAATTAAATGAACCCAAGAGATGAATAATGTAAAATGAAATGGATGGAAAAGAAAACAGATTTGTCCATCTTTAGGCATGCAGAGAACTTGCCATACAACACCTCAGCAGCTAAATTCAGTTTACACAATTTCACATTTCAGCCACCTTTCTGGGTAAGAATAAGAAAAACTGCCTCTGAAAGTAACTGCAAACATCAACAGAAGACCCCATCTAAAAAGTGGCATGAGCTTTTTCCTCTCATTGATGATTTTTTCCATGTGTCCTTGGAGCTGTTTCCAGTCATTCTGAGCCTGGATAGCAATCGCACTTCTAAGAAACTGACTTACACAACCCCTGGGCCAACTGTGATGACCCATTAACATGATATATAATTTTGACACCCCACAGTGCACTGAAAACTAATGGATAATTTACATTCTGCTTAATATGCACTAAGCAGTAATGATAATGGATCTGTGACTTTTTGGCTCTTTGTCTTTTTAATTTTAAAATGCATCTTTAATTAGGTTTCTTGCCTGTCTAAAAATAAAGATTATGAATAAAGATTGATGAGAGCAGCAAACTCTGCATCTATTATTTAAGCTGCCCTCTCTTTGCAGATGTCATTGAAGTGTTTGTTTGATTTGTACTCCATTTCTGGGCCATATTTTGCTCCTCATGTCAGGTCATACCCTGGGGTCACCAAGAGTTCCTGGAAAGCCAAGTCAGCGTCAAGAGCAGACTTCTTTCGTCTGACATGTCGCTTTTCTAATTGTTTATTCTGGTGATTATTTTTCAGGGTGTAATGAAGCACAGCACAACCCAGGAAGCACAGGGAAGGTGATGAAGAACCAGAGTTCTGCATGGGGAAGCAGGTTTTGTTTTTTGTTTTTCTCCCACCTGCTCAGCTCTTGCAGGTAAGTATAGCCTCCTGTAAAGCCATACTAGGAAGAATTTGTTTATTGAAAGAATGGTTCAACAGTGAAAAAAAACTGCCTGAGAGTGTGGTGGATTCTTCTTCTTTGGAGGTCTTCAAACCAAGATTGGATGGGCAGCTTTCAGGAGTGCTGTGATTGTGTATGGAAGGGGATTGGACTATATGTCTCTTGCAGCCCTTTCAGACTTCCAGGCCATTTCTACACTGCACTGTTACAATGCCATCATTCCACTTTCAACATCCTGTAGAATTCTGGAGTTTGTAGTTTCCTGGGGCCAAAGAGTTCTCTGGCTGAAAATTCTAAATGCCCCTCCCTAAACTGCAAGCCCCAGGATTCCACAGGATGTTGAAAGTGGAATAAGACCACTATAACAGCATAGTGTGGAAAGACCCATGGTTTGTTGAAAAATGGCATGAGACAGTGTGATACATTTGCTGGGAAATCTACTCCAAGAACAGAAAGCAATAGACTTGGGGCCTTTTCACACGGCGTTTCTTAAGCGAAAGGGCCCCTTCAGCATCACGTAAATGTGAGGACCGGTCTGCATGACACACTCACATTTACGCAACGCTCAAGAGCATGACGCGAACCGCTAGCGGATTTTCTTATTTTCGGCCAAGCCGAAAATGCCGCGCAGTCGCGCAATGCTCAGGGGCGTGGAGCGCACTTACCTGCTGTGTGCAGCCTCCTGAGCTGCACCAGTTGCGTTTCCCGCCTCAGCGCTACCCTTCAACTCTCAGGCTGCGCTGCGGTAAGAAGCAGCAGGGCGCAGGCGGGGCGCTTGTGCAACCAGGAAGCTGCTGCGGAGCCCAAGCAGCAGGGACGCGAAAGCCTTCCTCCAAAGGCTTCTTGCATGAGCACTGCACCCCACCTCCGCAAAAAAGTAAGGTGCGAAAAGGGATTCAGTTTATTCCAGCTGTGTTTTGCCTGTTAAAACAAAACAAAAATCTATACATGTCAAGTGGCTGAAATTTGGAGAGATGGTTTATAAATCTTCTAGTTACGATGCTGCAAAATGCTTACCTTTTACAATGAATGCTGTGTAGATTCTTCAACAAATGTCCCATCTTGGGGCGTGAGGGTTAAACAAATTGGTCCTGGAATCCATCCATCTTTGGTGAGTCACATTCCAGTACTACAATATTCTAAACTTCATAGTAGTTAGTACTAGTACTACAATATTCTAAACTTCTAAGATTCCTATAGAAAAGTCAATTTAGGTGCTAAGAAATCAATGGCCCTTTCTGCACTGAGGCTTCTAGCGCAAGTGGGGGCGAAGGAACCAGCGGGGAAGCGGCACCGAAGGAGGCTTGCCGCGCAAGTTGCCCTCCCACCCGTGCGAAGCGGGAGACCTCGCGCCGGATTCCCACCCCGCGCGCGGGCGTGAAGCAGGCGGTGTCGTGCCGGATTCCCCCGCGCGCGCCGGATTCCTCCCCCGGCGCACGCCGGATTCCTCCCCCGCGCGCGCGAAGCGGGCGGCGTTGCGTCCCCCGCGCTACCTCCCCACCCCGCTCCTTCCTTCCGCAGGGGCGGAGGGAAGGAAGCGCGACCCGGTCGGCTCCCGGAGGCTCCACACGAAAGGTAAGTGTGGGTGGGCGCCGGGAGCGTTGCGCGAGCACGGGGTGATTTTCGCTTGGACGCGAAAATCAAAAAACCCACGCTCGCACCGCTTCAACCCCGTGAGCCGGGCGGAAGTGGGAGTGCGTCGTGCGGAGCGATGCTCCCACTCCCGCGAGGCTCACGGGGCTGTCGTGCGAGCAAAGGCCCGTGCGAAAAGGGCCAATGTCTTTCTCTTTTCTTTTCCTTTTCTTGCATTATTACTCTTCCTCCTTACTTCATATGATAAGACAATAGAAACACTGCAGAAGACAGTATCCCTTTGAAAACCATCATGAAATGTTTAGGTCTTTGTAGAAAAAGAAAGTTGGAAGAATGGAGAAACATTTCATTAATGTTGTGTTGAAAGATATATTTTTAAAAATCAGCCAGAATATATTTGTTTGGGGGAGATCTGCTTGTCTTTATTCATTTAGGTCCAAGCTCTCTTCAGAACAGATAATTTGTCTCATCGGATAGAGTTCCACAGCTCTGTTTCTAATTGAGGAATGCTTTAGATAGAAATGTTGCCAGTCCAGATGGTTACCCCAGATTGTTCAGCTATAATTGCATCTCAACAGCCAGCCAATCAGACTCAATACAGCAGACTTTACTTCTGAGTAAACATGCATAGGATTGGCCTGCACATCTGTTTTTGCAGCAGAGTAAATACATTGTTTCTTCTCTTCCTCTGTTGTTCTCCATTCTCTTTAACAAATTCTTTTGTACATTCGGAAAGCATTCTGCTTAGTATTCTTTCAAACTAAAGAGACAGGCGTAAATTCCTCTTTTCCCCCAAATGTGATGAGTTCCAAATCTTTTATTAGTTATTAGTTCTCACCAGATTTTTTTGAATTAACAGTTATTATGTGGTGACTCTGACCCAAGAAATACATAACTGTACAGAGAATCTAACTATTTTAAGAACTATTTTTCTGCAGTGACTTCCAACTGATGGTGCTTCTTCTAATATGATCCTTTCTTTTCTCCAGCCAGGATCCAAAATCTTTACTCAAGTGGTACAACTACCCATTTCACTTTGATTTTGTATTTTATATAGATTGTGAGAGTTTTAAAAATCAACTGTAGCATACCTTTGTATTTGTGAAATTCTTGTTATTGTTTTCATTTCAGTCCCAATGAATAACGTCACCCAAAATCTTGATCCTGTCTGTTATGGTATTTGCAGGTCTTCCCAGTTTTCCAGCAGCTGTCAGGCTGATAAGAACAAAGGTCCTGCCTCAGGGAGGAGAGTAAAACTGCACAATCTTCATTCCCTTCCCATCCTATGATTCTACAAATATACTTGTCGAAGTCATGTGTGGATTTTGCACAGAATTATGGCCATTGTGTTGAAGCTAGCTTTCACTATGGAGATCAAGCCTAACAGCTGTTCTAACAGCAGTAGTCTGAATTCCTTACAAGCTTTTCAAAAGCAGCTGAACCATCTGACACATACCAGCCTCGACATGAACCAGAAACATTAGGCCCTGATACAAGTTTAGTTATAATAAGCAACATGAGGCTCGCACAGCAGCAGCAAAACCAGAAAGAGAGAGAGAGAGAAGCTTCACCTGCATGTTTGTTTTTTTCCTCACAAATGTGCATTTTTTAAGATAATCTTTCCTTCATCTCAGCACAGAACCAATTTGTTTCTCCTTCTTCATTAAACTAGGCCATATCACAAACAACCACTTCCCACACAGGAACATAAAATGGGATGCCCTACTGAACTCATAATTTCCACATCACTCTATCTGTTCATTTTATTTCTATTATCTGTCTGTCTGCTTACCTATCTGCAGTCTTTTAAAAGAAATGTCCTTTTACAACTTTCTGACATTGCATGTCTGTTTAGCAAATGCTTGCCTCCCTATGCTCAACAGGAATTCACCTGCATATCTTGGAGATCATTAATGGTCTCCCACTGACATAATTTTAAAACAGCTTTTCTGATAGGCTGACCTCAAAGAAAAGAGATACCAAAGAGGGGCATAGCCGGTCAGAAGCACTCTCATTTTTATTACCTCCAATGTCCTGGGCTGACCCATAGATAGAATGCCACACTTCCCAGTGGTTCTCAGTTAAGTTAATGGAAAATCTGTGACTTCCTCATAACCATCAGATCTTTCCATAATCCTGTTGCATAGTTCAAGTGTCTGTCTATGTGCCTTTTGATCTTTGAATATCAGTTTCAAAAACATATGACCTATGCCAGAACAACTTTTCTTTCTCTGTGTTCAGAAGCTTTTATCCACTTATAATTGATGCCTTCATTAAAGAAGTAACTTCATTAAGTTTCCCCTTATTACCTTGAAGCATTACACTCATAGTCACTTGAGTTAAATGATTTTGTTTTTATTTTTGCCAGTATCAGAATGTCTTCAAAATAATAAGGATGAAAATGATCTTCAAAAAGTTACTCTGAACTGACTGTTCAGTGAGCCGGATGGAATACACTGGAGATAGGAGTTGGGGTACAGTGTGACCACATTTTGGAGGAGGATTAACAAGAAAACCGATAATTTGTTTTTAAAAATCCTTTTCGGAAAGAAATCTCCCATTCTTTAAATTGGTGCTGTTCAAAGTGGTGGTCTAGTCCTGGTCCCTTCAGAACCTTCAAAAAAAAGAAAAGAAAAGAATCAATGGTAGTCAATGGACACAAATATAGTACCAGTCCCTGTCACATTGGAGGAGGAAAAAAAAACCCTGCTGGTCCCTCACATCAGATAGGTTAAGAAGCACTGCTTTAAATAAATATGTTAACATGTAATCTCATCCAGATACGCATTTGAACTGGCATTCATACACAAGTAACAAATGAAGGCAGATGTAGGAATCTTTTACAGTAGCATAATGCAAAAACAAGAAATCTTACATCACCTTTTCATCTTTCTTTTATGGAAACAAGAAGGATTCTTCATCAGTATATTCACCCCCTAACCTGGAACTATTTATTCCTATAAATAGAGGTTGTAGTACATGAGGTAGGAAGGTATGATTTGAGCATGGTGCAGTGGTTTGAGAGTTGGGCTGCAGCCCTGGAGACCAGGGTTTGATTCCTCATTCAACCAAAGAAACAACTAGGTTACCTTGAGCGTGTCACATCATGTCAACCCCAGAAAATACTGTGATAGGTTATCCTTAGGGTAGCTATTAGTCGGAAACAGCTTGAAGGCACACAACAGGGTAAGGGTAAAACAGCATGAAAGGCTAAACACAATAGGGTTCCCATCAACTTTAAATGGCCCAGGGTGAGCCATTCTAGGGGGCAGAATGGATAGGTTCAGGGTGTTTTCAGGAGAAAGTGGAAGAAATAAAGGCAAAGGGGGTATATCTACAATTTTTTACAAGTAAGAGGAGCCCAATGGAACTAATTTCCTGATTGGTCAGAAATTCATAGAAACATACAACAGACATGACCAGCCCCGTGCTCTAGTGACTTTAGGCAGAAATTCAATATGGAGTGACCATGCATGCTGTACAGATGACTTGGTACACAAAGGTTGCCTAGAAATAGCCAAAGGGGCAGTTGTATCCAACACTCAATCAGTGTTGCTTTCAGGAGTGCCTATTTATGCTGGACCAGATGCTAATGCATGAATGACGCTGTCCTACCTTTTCAGAGAATCATCCTGCAAGAGGGTTTCACTACCTGGATTTTCATTCCAGATAGTTTCCTTAATGGATATCCCTGCTGCGGAGGGAAAATATGTGCATGCCATAATGTGTACCAAATGCATACATGTCTATTTCATAGCATGCAACAAAAATGACGTCTGTTATCCATACATTATACATGGGGTACTTTTCCTTCTATACTTTACTAAAGTGTCTTATATATGCAAGAAAATTGACCTACATGAAGCAGTGTATAAAGTGAAGCTTGAATACCCACGTGATGCCAAAAATGCATTTGTTAAATTATTGTGGCATTCATGTCAGTGTTTCTATGAAAACAATTTCCTTCTGCTGTACAGTTACTAAAGGTCAGTAGATTAGTCTATAAAATGGCATTTACTTCACCATTAATGGAGAATAATCCTCAAAGCACATTTTTACCTGCTCTTAAAAAAAAAGTTCATAAACACTGACAGCAACTCTCACTTTCACCCATTCTCATCAATATATTTATGATCCTGCCACAGCATCATTTTTTAAAAAAAACTAAGACTAATTTAGACAGTCTTTAGTTGTATTCATTTAAAAAAAAACATTATTTATGAGTGCAAAAAAAAAAAGTGTATCTTTGTTGTTCAATGTGAAACACATGTTCCTGGGAACACCAGCTATTTTCAGACTTTCATTAGTAAAGTGAAGCTCTGGAAGAGATCACTAATTTCAGAAGAGATCTGAACTGACATTTCTTTTCTCTGAAAAAAGAGGAGGGCAACAAACAAAATATTTAATATCCAGTTTAAATTATTATCCATGGACAAGTGAGGGAGAGCACAAACAGCTGTATCAAGTGCAGTGCTAATAATCTTTGTATGTGTGTTCAAGACAGAAATGCAAAGAAAGAAAGAAAGAAAGAAAGAAAGAAAGAAAGAAAGAAAGAAAGAAAGAAAGAAAGAAAGAATCTCTTTAAATTAATCATGCAAAGCATGCTTGATTTCCATCTTTTTCTTTCTTTTTCAAAAATGTGTTTCACCTAACAAACAGTAAGAATTAAACAAACTGATAATTGCTTCATTGTCTGATTCTTTAGCAAGATGATCTTTCATCTTAAACTCATCAGACTGAATCCAAATTGTTAATCCCAACTGGAGTAAACCCACTGAAACAATGGTGCTTATATATATGTAAACTTGACAAGTTCTGTTCATGCAATAGGTCTACTTTAGTTGGCACTAATGATGTCATATTTTAAAATAGCTTGGTCTGATGCAATAGTTCAGTGTTACTAGATTCAAACCTTGACATTGTATTCCCTCACCTTCCTCTTCATTGTAAATGGACACTACTATTACAATTATAGAGCCAAAGTGATGTAAGTGGCTTGAACATTAGACTACAACCCTGAAGACCACTGAGTGACTGCGGGCACATCACTCACACTCACCCCTAGATAACCCTGTGATAGGGTTGTAGGGTCGCCATAAGTCAGAGGCAACTTGAAGGCACGCAACAATTAGAATTGCAATTACTATAATTTAAGCTGCTTTACAGTTTAAATTTCCACAATGCAAAGTGCTAGTTATCACCTGTAAACCCCTACACAACTTAGGTCCAGGCTATCTAACAGAGTGTTTCTCCCAGTATGAGCCTCCCCAGGCCCTGAAATCCTCAGGAGAAACCCTTCTTTTGGTCCCATTGGTTTGGTGGGAACATAGGACAGGCCTTCTCAATGGCTGCCCCTAGGCTCTGGAACTGCCTTCCTGGGGAGTCTAGAATAGTGCCATCCTGGCTGTGCTGAAAAGTACTTACAAAGTAAAGTAGTAGTTTAATTATTATTTAATTATTTAATTTAATTATTCTCTATCTAGATCAGTTTTTAATCCCAGTTCAAGGGCAGAAAATAGGCCATTTTCCACACTACATTGTTATAGTGCTTTTATTCCACTTTCAACATCCTGTGGAATTCTGGGGTTTATAATTTACTAAGGCCAGGAGCTCTCTGACTGAGAATTCTAAATGGCATTCCCAAACTGCAAACCCCAGGATTTCATAGAATATTAAAGTGGAATGATAGCAGTATAGCAGTGTCGTGTGGAAAGGCCCTAAGTGTAATCACCATGACCACCACCAGCAGCACTGCTGGTATCCTAGATCCACTTAGTTATGTCTGTGTAACTATGGAACATTTCCTAGCCCACCCCTCTCCCAGGCCACCTTAAGAGGGAGGCACATTCAGCTTTCAATTATTGTGCAGGGAGTATGAAGTTTCCAGCATCCCCCACCCTATTGCCACAAGCGCTTGCAACAAGGATCTTGCTTCTGATTGTGTGGGCTTACTTGCTAATGCGAGGGAGATGAAAACATCTTCCTCCTTCCACCTCAGTTGGAAGCTGAATGGACCTCTTTTGCTAAATCCAGCAACTGGCTGTAAATGTGGGCTGGGATAGCATTTGCATAGGTTAACAGTAAGTCTGCATACCCTTACTGGGTGCAGACCAGTTAAGGATCTGGAACTCTAAATTACAAATCCATAACTTGCAATGACAAATATCATCCTATTATCATCTTCACCATCATCATACTGACTTAATCTCAAGCCTGTTAGATGGCTTTATACCATTTGCTCAGTCTGATCTACCCACTTGGTTGTTCCGAGATTTAAATGCTGCTTTGGGCTTTTAGGAGAAAAAGAAGTAGGATATACATAAAAAATAAAATACTCCCTGGCTTCAAGTTATCATTTGACTATTCTCTTAACAGAGTTTCAAGATGTCAATGCGCCATCATGAGGGAAACCTGCTACATTTCAAACTCTGCATCTCCTTTAATATCTCAGAACTCAAATGTCACCTCATTGAAAACTCCTACAATATCTCTGACAGAAGTTCAGCTTTACCCATAATTAATATCTGCCACCCAAGATATTTTTACTTCCTATTAACAGCAGCTTGCATCATGGTTACGGGATGTGCAAATTATGTTGATGCCATCCGTTAATGAGAACAACATGTGTTCTTGGCCTTCGTTCCCTGGTCTTCATTATTCACACGGCACTAAAATGTATAGCGGACAGCTAGTTAATTGGAGAAACAAGAAGGAGGAAAGAGTAGGCCACTGTTTGTTACGTGAACTACAAATGGGTCAAAAAACAGTCGCTTGAACTCAACAATGAAAATGCATAATCTCAGAGTTATTTTTAAAGGAAAAAATGTAAGTTAGAACTATAGATTTTTTCCCATATCAGTCTTTTAACCTGAAGTCAAGTTAATAAGCTGAAAATGCCAAGAAATACCTGAGGTACTATATGGAGCCCCATGTACATTTTGTTATATACACAAAACCTCTCCCTTCCCTTCCCTTCTCTCTCTCTTCCTCAATCTTCTCCATTAATTTCAGAGTTAGGGTTAGAGTTGAGGCTCTAATCCAATTTTATTTTAAGAAATAGTACATAGTGAATTCAGGAGTTCAGAATTCAGAGTGCTAGTTTAAGCAACTTCTCCCCTATGAAATTTCAAAGAAAACCAGAATCATTTTATTTATGGGCCCAGCAAACTGTTGTAGAGGCAGTTTCATATTTCCCTGGGATACCACTGAAAAATTGGCTTCTTGGGTCCATCTGTTCTGCATTCTGTTGCCAATACTCACCAGTGCCTCTACAAAGGTAATTGGCCTTCTCTAGCACTTTTTCTTAAGCACCAGAGGTATCCTGCTTCTCAGCCTGGAATCCCTGCTAGCTAATAGAGCTATGCACAGATCCCTTGATCTGATGCAGGACCTGATTTGGTGGGTTGGATTTGTCCTGTTCTGTTCTACAGTGATCTAGACTTGCTTCAACCTGATCTCACTACAATTCCAGTTAGTGATTTGGGGATTGGGACTGTGACTTCTCTTAGTCAGTTCTGTCATGGAAAATCTGAAACAGATACAGGGTTTTGTTTTTTCTTTGTGCATATTGATTAAACTTGACAGCATAGTAGACTGTGAAAAAAGGAGTAACAGTCAGATTACATACAGCTCTCTCGCCTCAATGGTTACCAGGTGTTTTGGCAGGGACACAGCAGCAGAGATGGCACTGCTGCCCTCAACAGTCTTAGGATGCAGGCAACCAGGATCAGGACCAACAGTTGCAAGGTAGCAAAGAGCTTTGACCTGGACCTGTTGGCTGCCCTGGGATTGTTGAGGGCCTTGGTGTGATTCAGGTCGTTCATTAGCAAACAAGTGACCAGAATCAGAAAGACCTCCGCTGCCGACAAGCCCAAGGGGGTGAGGAGCTCTGGCCAAGAGTTGCTGTCCACCCTGAGACTTTGGCAAGGACATGATAGTGGCTATTGGGGCATCTTCTCTGCTGCCCCATGCCATTTTTTCACAGGACTTGAGAACACACAATTTTTAGTATTTGCAAGGACTCCTGGAATCAGTGGATAAGGAGGGCCTACTGTTCTTACAAACAGTGGTTTCAACAACTACTTACAAATAATGCTTTCAATGACATTATGCTTGTTTACATTTTTAAAAAGTATTACCAAAAGGTGTTTGTGTTTGTTTGTTTGTTTGGGAACAATAGCCAGGCTTATACTATGTCTTTTGTCTTGGTCTTCTTTACCTTTGTTTTCCCTTGTAATAGCCAGACATGAGAGATTACCAGAAATGATTTGGTTGATGTGAAATGCCCTGTGATGAATTCAGTGCATCTCTTAAGTGCTAGAGACAAGTCTTTCTGTGTTGTCAGGGGATTAGATTCAGTGGTAATTCAATGTGGCTACTACAGTTGGGCCAATTGCTAGGCCCAACTATAGTAGCTCCAATAAATCAATTTCTGCATGGTACATTAGCAGCAGCAGTAGTAACAGCCACAGTGTTACACAGTGTTGGGGGTCCCGGGAGGGGAGCCCAAATAACCGAACAACAACACAAGATGGGGGAAATTAACTCGAGCACTCTCTTAAGCTAACGAGAGGCAGGGTAACTTTAGCTAGGATCTTTAACCCTATGTCTACGGCGTCAGGTCAGAGAGCAGCTAGACAAGTTCTAAAGTAACAAACAGTATTTTATTGGGAACAAACAAGACAAAGGACAAGACATACAGTAACTAACTGAGAAACAGAAATGGAGAGTTTTAGGGGAATGGGTAATAGCACACCTGGTCTCATAGACCTGGAGAGAAGAGGAGGCTGAGGGGCAGAAAGCTCAGTGCGGTTCGCTGAGGGGAGCTCACTGGACAAACTGACAGCAAGGCGGAATGGAAGTCCAAAGTAGTCCAAGCAGTCGGAGAAGGGAGGCAGACTCAGTTATTGGGAACTGAGGGGGAAACTTCACTGGACAGAGCGGTAGCAAGGCTAGATGGAAGTCCAGGGTGATCCGAGGAGGACTTGAAAATGGGGACTTTTTATAGGGTGGATTTTACCTACAGGCCATGCCATGCTCGGTGGGAACAAAGGAAATTTGTAGCTGGACAAAAGCGTTGGAAAAGGTCAGGTTTTACATGATGAGCTTAGCACTTGATGACAATAGTATGGCCAGTATGCAAATGGCTCAACATAAAGGAATGGCTCGGCCTCTTCACAGAGCGTCTTTGTGTAGATTCGCGCTGAGCAAGGCCGGTTTGCAAGAAGGTGTTCCCTGAAGCATCGGAGAGGTTTAAGTTGCCTGCCTAAATGAGGTTTGGAATTTACAACCATTAACAGCCGCGCCTAATACGTGCTTGTCCAGTGGACCTCTGCAAACACGTGAAGCAGGGTGGCAGAGAAAGGTCAAGTAAAGGCCAAATTATTTGATATCAAGATATATCTAGTGCTCTCACCAGACATATCATAACCGTGGTAACAACAGTACCACTCGTAGTAGTAATCTTATTTATATGCCTTCTACTCAAGACTGGGGCCATTTCTGCACTATACTGTTACAGTGTTATTATTCCACTTTCAACATACTGTGGAATTCTGGAGTTTGTAAGTTTACTGAGGCCAAAGAGCATTTTGGCTGAGAATTCTAAGTGCCCCTCCCTCAACTGCAAACCCCAGGATTCCATAAGATGTTGGAAATGGAATAATGGCACAATAACAGTGTAGTGTGGAAATGGCCTGCAACTCAAAATGAATCTGAATGGAAAATCCCATTCATTCAATCCTCTGTCCTACTTAGGACAAGGAATTGAATTAAAAAAAAATCAATTTTGCTGGAGCACTGCAGAAGAAAACTGTATATATTCTTTTTTTATAAAGTGTATATGCATGTATGCATACCCTAGGCAGCCAGACTGGGCTAAGAAATAGTCTCCCATGAAAATCTATAAAGCATTCAACCCATAAGATACTATAAACATATTATTGCAATACAAATGTATATGGATGCACCATTATATTGTGAATATCCAAAGGTTTGCTGTTGTTTCTAGGTCTTTTTTTATGAAGAAAAATAAAACCACCATGCAATTAAACTGAAATCATACGATTAATCAAAAAATCACTGGGTGACATTTTCAAAGTATGCTAGACACAGATGAACAGATGGAGCCTGTGTGCATTTCCAGAGTTTGTGTTTTGAACTTGCAGCTCAAAGGGCCTAGGGGTAAAATTAACAGTTAATAAATATGGTGCTTTCAAATATTCATTGCTTTGGAGGAAACGGCTCCTAAATAAAATGAGTTGACGCAAGTCAAAATAATCCTAGAGAATTCTCTCTTGTCCAGCCCTTAGCATATTTTGCAACCTCTCCCCGCCCGCCAATTTCCCTTTCTCTTTCCCACCCATTGTTTATTTTCCTAGAACTTTTTGGTCATTGTTTAAGAGAGACTCTGACTATGAGTCCAGATGTGAAAAAAAAGGCAAAATTAAAAAAAATTGCATCACCACCACTTCCAGATGGTCATCTCTTCTACCCATAACAGCGGGCACACTTCAGGATTTCCCCCTCAAATATGCAAATTAATATTGCTGAAGGCCAATGCCCCTGATTAAATTAGCATGTTGAGAATATTATGGGGAGCTCAGCATGGGGCAAAGCAGATGTGTAAATGCTTGGACACACACCTAACTTGCAACCCAACCAGCACACCTTCTTCTAGGAAAGAGCCAAAATTATACTGAGCAACTGCGCAGTAACTTCTCTGTCTGCATCACATAAACAGCTTTCGGACTGTTCTTTTCCTCATAATGGTACATAACGGTCATCTTTCTTGCAGCAACTGAGTTCTACCTGTATTTTCCCATGTAAATGTGGACAGTGTTCATCTGTGCTGTTTAATATTAAAAACTCTCATATTTTTCAGGAATGGACCTCCAGTCACTGTCAGGGAGGGGATTAAGTTTAGTTTTGTATATTTTTGGTATTTTGGAACTGTCTGTGCTGCTTCTCTTGCAAGGCCCCAGGACAGAAAATTGGTTACTGAACAGTGGTATAGCAAGAAGGGAGCAGTATGTCCTGGGTGGCACTTTTGGGGGGTTTCCATCTCCCCAAAACAAACAGAACCCACCTCCATAGTCCACCAGTATCCCCCTGCACCTGCTTTTGCCTTTTGGTATGTGCCAGCCAGCCAGTTCCACAAAAGGCACATGACTCCTGGGGTGAAACAAGTCAGGACACCTGGAAGGGCACACGGAGGAGGCAGAGGGTGGACCCACTCACCATTTTCCGACTTACTGTTGCTGCTGAGGCAAGCTGAGAGGGTTCCCGTTACCATCATGGCCACCATTCTGGGGCAAAGGACCAAGTGTCTAGCTGCCAGTTCACTTTTTCCTCACCTCCTCATTAGTATTAATGAGCTGGCTTCTTTTTCCACCTGCTTAGTGCCATTTCCACTAACACATGCCATCCTTTCATTTTTAAAGCCACCTCAATTGTATTGGGAGGGGCAGCAAACTCAGGGACACCCCTTAGGTGGCAAAAGCTCTAGCTACGCCACTGTTCCTGGACCCACCAAAGTTGCCCATCCCCACTTAGCATCCTACCAGGGAAGGTAGTGCTGGGAAACATGTTGTCTTCCAGATGTTGTTGAACTCCAGTGCCCATACCACCAAGTCAATGGTGAAGGATGGTTTGAAGTGATATTACATCAGCATCTAGGATATCACAAATTACACACCCAGAGTTAAAGGTTCCCAGTTGTCAGAGTTGAAAAAGATCTTCATTGACCATCCTGGAGCTGCTCTCAATCCTAGCCTGGGCCAGCTGTGCCATTGGGAAGACTGGGACAGTTTCCTAAAGCAGCTGCTTTTGAGTATTATGAAAGGGTAGCAAGTGCTAATTATTCAATTGGTTTTATTTTTTATCCAGGAATAAGAGGAGGTACTTATGAGATTTTCTGCCACGGGTGCCTAAGTAGTTTTATTTACTATCCAGCATGGGGATGTGAGAGGAGTGGGACTGCGACGATGCTGCCACAAGATGTTGTCCTGGTCCCGTCTTCTCGCATCACCAAACAGTGTGATTGCACGGTAAATCATTGATGGATTTTCTCTGTCATTAACCCCCAATCGCATGACACTCCTGCACTTATCTGACCTGCGGAAGGGCCAGAAGTGCAATGGAGGTGCTTCCTTCCCCAGCGCAGCATTGGAAAGAGCCCAGCTGCGGAAGGAAGGAAAGAGGGGGCGTGTCCTTCAAGCTCCCTTCCACAGGGAGCCAGTCCAGTGCAGAGAGGAGTGTTCCCATCATGCTCCCTTCCTGACAAAGGTGCTGCCGGGATCACAAACACAGGGCAATGGGATAAAGTAAGGTGCGGAAAGGACCACAATCAAAGCAACTTGTTTTTGAATCTTGAATTTCAATTATGGAGAGGTCATGTAAAGCAGTGTACTGTATTTTTTAGCCTTTTTAAACCTTTTAAAATCTTTTTTGATATTCAGTTTGAAATGTGTTTTACTTAATAGTTTTAAGCATATTTTAATAATTGGATGGTTTAATTTCTTTTTAACTTTTGTAAATTAGTTTTAGTGGTATCTTTTCAGATTATTGTAAGCCACCTGAATTCATTTGGGAGAAATGTGGGTTATATATATAATAAAATAAATAAATAAAGTGTTAAAGTGCTTTAGCAATATTACATTAGCTAAGCTTTTATTTTATTGCTAGCATTCCTCTTTCTCTTCCTTGATCTCTGTTGAATCTGCTGTCCTGGAAACAATTGCTGTGTTTCATGATGGCAGCCATTTTAGCTAGCTCCAGGATAATACAGACAGTCATAGTGAGGTACATTTAATTTTGGGAAACTTTGGGTTAATTTAAACTTATCTGGGGAGTGGTAATTAAAAGACCTTGGTAATGCCAGAAGACTTCGGGGAAAATGTCATGTTATTTCAGCTGGATAACAAGGATGTCGTTCGGTAACACAACTCCTGGACCAGAAACAACCTGCTGCTTTTGTGATATAGCAATGTCGTGAGGAAATGCCCGAAGATTTCTGCAAAGGCAGGAGCAGTTGCATACCTAAAGAATCCTCTGTTGCAATTTTGCAATGGACAGGATCAAATATGAACCTATTAGAAACAGACTAAAACTCTGTTTAACTGTGGAGTACAAAGTGAATTCACACTTCTGTTGTATTTCCTATTATTGGATTACTTGCATATATATCTAAAGGGCCTCCTCCCTGTTACAACACTGAAATAGTATGGAAGGAAAGGCATAGGACCCATTTCTTGTATCTACTGTGGCTACTGCTTTCTTCCACTTCAGGCTCTGCAGAGGGGCAGCAGTGCAAATTGCATTTTTCATACTCTGATGAGCAACTTTGCAGGTTGATGGCTGGTTTGATCTGATTCTATGTTTGCACTGGTGATTATCTTTTTGAAGGACAGTCTTCTAATTGGTCCAGAGGGACGGGGTGCATGTCTGTGTGCTTGCATACAAGTTTGTGTATTTGCGGGAGTGTCTCTTCCTCTTCCTCCTCCTCCTCCTCCTCCTCCTCTCTACTCTGTTGATTTATGAATCGTTAAAAATCACACAACCAGAGGGATGCCTGCAGGTTTTTGATTGGCAAGAGTAAATAACATACAGTGAAATTAAACTTCTCCTTAGTGAAAGGCAGTGGTGGAGCTTGGCGTTCAGAGAGGGGCGAGAGGGGGCGGGGCCATGCAGCCTCGGGGCACAGGGATGTGGCCGCGGTATGTGGGGGCATGGCTACAAGCTGGGATGCCCCCAAAAAATTACCACCAAGGTTAACCACCCCCATCATCCCCCCATCCCTACACAACTGGTGAAGGAGTTGGCAAATGAAATTTTTTAAAAAATCTCACCCTTGCAGATGTGCACAACAACAATTCTCATCATCCCCTGTCAGCATGGTTAAGTTGGTTGGGGAAGAAGAGAACAGAAATCAAATACATCTGAAAGGGACCAGAGTAGGAAGATTAATCTAAACATTAAAATGTACTCCTTCCTAAAGGGGGTACATATGTATTTGGCCATTCAGCCTTTCTACGTATTACGGTTTGAATTTTCAAAATTGAAGTCTGAGTTGACTCCGTGGGTGGCTGAGGTCAAATCAATATCGATAATAAACAATGAATTAGTGAACCCTGAACAAAGTGAGAAATGATGGCATAAAAAGCAATATTTTTATAACACCATAGCTGGACTTATGAAGTCTCTTGTGGTCCCTAATAAAAATGACTTAACCTTGAAGTCACTGTGTAAACGAGCCCTCAAGTAATTTTGGCTTTTGTGTTGATCATGTTTTGATATAGTTTTGAATAATGGGATTTTCCCCTTCTTTTTTAATGATTTGGATTCTTTTTATATAGTTTTCGTAAATTGTTAATAACAACAAATAAAGATGGATTACAGATAAATTATTCCTGTTATGATTATCATTAATTACAGATGCAGAGGAAGAACTGAAAATATATATAGAATTACCAGAAATATATAGAGAAGTATCAGAAATTACCTATGTGATCACAACTGACAGGAACAGCATACAGACAATATTGTAATAGTGCAATATTGATTTCAGTTGTAATTATAAGGAATTTGATTGCTATATGATGTCTATATATAACTGATGTTTTACAAAGTTCTTGTGGATATATTTGCAGAGTTTGGGCTTTGACAAAATTTACAGCATTGCATAGATATTTTTAAATTCCCTGACAAAACTGGAGATTTCAGTCACTTTTCTGTCTACATTTAAGCATTAGTATAAACAAAAATCATGACCACAAGTGAATTATGTAATTTTAAAGTAATTGATGAAGTCAGTGAAATATTTTCCATACCTGGGTGCAGTCATTAGAATGAAGACTACAGGAAGAAGTTTACAAAGCAAGGTCTGGGCCATCCCATGAAGGTTAAACATGTAACTTGCACCAAATCTCAGGTCCACTTTGACAAGAAAAGCAATATTTGGGGACAATAGTATAGCTTTCAAAATGATCCTGTAGGATTCTTTCTATGGGAATGGCTACAGATATATTATAGCATCTGAATGATGACAAAATTAAACTTCAAAAGCAATCTGCCAGGGCTTGGTGTGAAGCATTTGTGAAAAGAATCTTTTGATTTATCGTCTTCTGCTAAAGTGATATGAGACAGACAATGTCTGAATGAAACTCATTTCATTAGCCTAGTTCATTACATGGCAAGTTAAGATCTATACACTAGAAACAGTATTCCATCACATCCATAATGGTGGGTACCTGATGAAGAAAACATCCAACCTCTAGAAAGATGGACTAACACTAGCAGTTTTCAAATAGTACATTTTCCTTCAAAGGCCATTTCTGCACGGGATTAAGAAACAGTGCAGAGCGTCCTCCAGAGAGGATGTCTGCACCTGGGAGCGGACTGGGTCAGACCTACTTACTGTAGATCCGCACCTCAGCCCTCTCCCAAATGACCCGAAGTGGTAGTCCAACGTGCTTTTGAAAGACTGCTTGAAAGAGGTCTTTCAAAAGCATGGAGCGCACCACTCGGTTCCCGCGCTCCAGTGCAGATTTGCAGGCTCGCACCAGTGCGAGCCTCCGATCTGCCAGGGGTGGGCTTTAGGCTGGCGAGCTTCAGCAGTTGATGGAGAGCTTCCACCAACCAGAAGCTGCCGTTTTTGTCCTCGGAGCAGTGTGTAGCGGTGGCCAAGCACTGCTCCGGACCAGCCTGGACCCAAGTGTCGAGCCCAAAAGTCCGGTAAGTACCGGCATGGGGCGGTTCCCTCACCCCATGTGGAAATGGCCAAAGTCCTTATTGACATAAGTACAAGGATCTTTATTCTAGAATACCTCTACATACAAGGAAGGCAAGCTTACCATCTTGCTCTACTCATTCTCTTTAAAAACATAGTGAGTTTCAATCTACAGGACTGTCCCAAAACATTTTGCTGCTTAATGAAGAACAGCAAATGTGCATCGAAGTAAAGATATATTGTAGTTGGCCTCACCGCAGATTATTTTGGCACCTGAAGTATAAAATCCTTTAAGCATCTCTCCTCACCCTGACAAAAAAAAAAATCCAATAATGCCAAAGTAAATGACTAATGATTTGCCCGCTTTCCATGACATACACACACGATCCAAGACCTGAATCAGGGGCTTCACTCTGCTTGATGGTAAGATAGGCACTGAAGTCAAATAAGACTCCAGTGAGATGCCCATATCCAACAATCAGGGCTGCAGAATAGGGCCCCCTGTTCTAGCTGATACAATCCCCATAAGGATTGCACCATCTGACTGTATGATCTCCACCAATGTTAGCCTACCAAACTACCCTGAACACACCAGCTCTCACCTGATTTTTAAAGTGAAGCAGAGTTCATCCTTGTTCTTGGATGCAAGACCATCAGGGAATACCATGGCTCTCCAGGTATGTCCAGAAACCTAAAATCTTACAGATCTGCTATCAGTGCTGACAGTACTGTAAAAGAGAAGAAGAATATGAATTGGGATAAGGCACTTTCCAATGTCCCAAAGCCCTCCCATGAAACTAGTTTTATTGATACCATACCACTCTGAACACATTCTCATCTCATCTGATTTTAGAAACTATGCATAGTTGAGCCTAGTTAATGAATGGGAGACAGCAATGAGACTGTAAGGGTTTCTAAAACTCTGGAAGTTCATTGATACTAGTCAGAACTGACAATTCTGGGGTGGATGGTCTGACTTAGTAAGAAGCCGTTTCTTGTGTTCTTAACATTACATCAATCAATTTAGATAAGGTACCTTTCTTGTGATGCAGATGGGAGTTACCATTCAAGATACTCTTAGGGTTGCCATATCCCCCTCCCTCAAATCCAGGCCATCTAATCTTCCTATTATGCAAATTGTTCTAATTATGTAAATTACTCTAAATTGCATTCTAACAGTGCCAATTAGGCACATTAATTGTTGCATTTTTCCCCCCACTATGTTTCAAATTTCATCCCATTTCATCCCACTTACAGCTTATCTGGGAGAACCAATATAATGTTTAGAGTAATTGACATGGAATAAAGAGACCCAGCTTAAAATCTCTGCCTGTTTATGGAGTTAACCATGTGACTGTAGGCCTCTACTATCCCTCAACCAACTTACAGGATTGCTGTGGCGATTAGTAGAGAGAGGGGAAACCAGGTGAAGTGCAAATATGTAGATAGAAGAAGAAGAAGAAGAATATTAACATTTTGTCATGCACAGACACTTCCAGAGCTGTTTTCATCACATCCCCTTTTTTTTTTTTTTTTTTGGTCATCCATTTTTCATTGATGGAAAAAAGATACTGATCCATGAAAGCATTGTACAGGACCCTGAGAGTGACTGCCATCTAGGTGATTTTAATATGGTGATGGATAGATGGAAAGATAAATCAGATCCATTAATTAGAGACAGATATAATAATATAACAATTTTGAATAAATTAGTGAGTAGAAATGAATTGATAGATGTTTGGAGGTTAATAAAGGGTGAGGAAAAGAAATATACGTATTATTCATCAGTTCATAAAAATTATTCAAGAATAGATTATATCTTTGTCTCAAAGAATATGATACCTAGATTAATAAATACAGAAATAGAAACAATAAAAGTGACAGACCATGCTTTGATGAATTTGGATATAACCATGAAAAGGAATTATAGAGAAGCAAAAAGATGGAGATTGGATATTAAGTTACTTAATTATAAGGAGATAGTAAATAAAATAGAGAAGGAATGGCAAGAAATTTGGGATATAAACAATAAGGAAGTAACACAAGATGTATTATGGGATACAATGAAGGCAGTGGTAAGAGGATTATGTATTAAAGAATCAAGCAAATTAAAGAGACAATTAGGAGGAAAAAAATTGAAATTAGAAAAAGAAATAAAAGAACTAGAGAATGATTATATAATAGATAGAACTAAACAGAAATTAATAATATTACAAGCCAAAAGAGATGAATTAGAAAAGATAGAAATGGATGAAGTTCAGAAAAACTTAATATATTTGAAAAGGGAATACTTTGAATATAGCAATAAAAATTCTAAAATGCTGGCTAAATCAGTACAATCAAAAAAAATTAGAAATATGATTGGCGTAGTAAAAGATAAATTTGGTAAAGAAAAAAGGCTGATGAAAGAGAAATTAAAAATATTTGAGGAATTTTATCGAGAATTGTATTTAGCAGAAGATAAATCTGTAGAGAATATAGAGGACTATATTAATAAAAATTGGAAAGTAAGATTAACAGAACAAGATAAAGGATTGATGGAAGAAATGATATCAGAAGAAGAAATAGAAGAAGTAATAAATAACTTAAAAGGAGGAAAATCACCAGGATTGGATGGATTAGGTCCAGAATACTATAAAACATTTAAAAAAGGTTTAATCCCTAAACTAAAAGGGTTATATAATAGTATATTAAGGGGTGGAAAAATTCCATTATCATGGAAGCAGTCATTAATAATATTAATTTTAAAACCAAATAAGGATCCTATGGATCCAGGTTCTTATAGACCAATATCTTTAATAAACCAAGATGCAAAAATTTTGACAGCAATAATGGCGAAGAGGTTAAATAAATTTATTTATAAATATATACATAAAGATCAATGTGGTTTTATTCAAGGAAGACAGATGGCAAATTTAATAGGGAAAACGATAAATAAAATAAATATAATGGATAGAGAAAAACAAAAAGCAGGAATTTTAGCGTTAGATATATTTAAAGCCTTTGATTGTGTGGAATGGCCGGCGTTAAAAACAATTTTAAATAAAATAGGATTAGGAGAAAGATTTAAAGGGTTAATAAATCAATTATATTCATATAATACATCTGTAGTGATGGTAAATGATGGATTTACAGATCAGATTCAAATAACAAGAGGAACAAGACAAGGATGTCCATTATCTCCAGTTTTATTTGCAATAGTTATAGAAATATTAGCGAATGTGATAAGAAATGATGAGAATTTGGAAGGAATTGGAGCTAAGGAGAAAAATAAAATAAGCTTATTTGCAGATGATACATTGTTGACAATTAAAGATCCGGTTGAAAAGATAGATAGAATAGATAAACATTTAAAAGAGTTTGGGGAGAAGACAGGATTGAAAATAAATTGGGCCAAATCAGAAATAATGTTATTTAATTATACTAAAGAAGAAGTACAAAAATTTATAAGTAGTAAAAGAGGATTACTTAAAGTAAAAGAATCAATTAAATATTTAGGAATAGATATTACAAAAAATTTACAAGCACTACAAGAAAAAAAATTCAAGAAATTAAGATTAGAAATTAAACAGAAATTAGAGGATTATAAAAATATAAAGTTATCGTGGTTTGGTAGAATAGCAGTGGTAAAAATGAAAATTTTACCTAAAATTAATTTTTTGTTTAGAATGTTACCAATAAAAGTATCAGAGGAAGAGTTAAAGGAGTGGCAAAAGATATTAAATAATTTTTGTAATGGAAATAAGAAAGCGAGGATTAACAAGAAATATTGGTATAAAAGTCAAAAAGAAGGTGGCCTGGGACTTCCAAATTTAAAATGGTATTATTATGCAAATCAATTGAGATATATCATAGATGGAGTTTCAGGAAACGGCGATTTAGATTGGTTAGAGACAGAAGATAAGAATATTGAGATGAAATTAGACAATATATTTTTTAGGAATTTTTCAAAGAAAGAAATGGAAAAAATAGAAAATCCTTTTATAAAAAATATAATAGAAATATGGAAGAAAAATAAAAGAAAATTGATGCCGAATATATCAATATTAACTCCGATAGTAATGATGGAAAAATTTCCAATAAATTTAAGAGAAATAATAGAGAAAGAAATAAAAAAACAAAAAATATATAGATTAAAAGATTGGATGAAAATAATGATAAATAAAGAAAGAATGAAAGAGAGATTGCAGGAAACTAAGATATCTTGGTTAAATTATATACAACTAGAGCAATGGACAAAGAGTATGAAAAGATATGTTAAGGATTTTAAAGAATATACTAAATTTGAACAAATTATTATTCAAAGAGAAAATATGCAAGAAAATGAAATACTAAAAGGTACAACAAGTGAAATATATAAAATATTAGCAAAAGAACAAGAAGAGGATTATCTTAGAAAAATATGGGAGGAAGAGACAGTACAAACTATAGATATACAAGAATGGAGAAAAATTTGGGAACAACGCCATTTAAAAAAATTATCAATATAAGGAAGACAAATGGCAAATTTAATAGGGAGAACGATAAATAAAATAAATATAATGGATAGAGAAAAACAAAAAGCTGGAATTTTAGCGTTAGATATATTTAAAGCCTTTGATTGTGTGGAATGGCCGGCGTTAAAAACAATTTTAAATAAAATAGGATTAGGAGAAAGATTCAAAGGGTTAATAAATCAATTATATTCATATAATACATCTGTAGTGATGGTAAATGATGGATTTACAGATCAGATTCAAATAACAAGAGGAACGAGACAAGGATGTCCATTATCTCCAGTTTAATTCGCAATAGTTATAGAAATATTAGCGAATGTGATAAGAAATGATGAGAATTTGGAAGGAATTGGAGCTAAGGAGAAAAATAAAATAAGCTTATTTGCAGATGACACATTGTTGACAATTAAAGATCCGGTTGAAAAGATAGATAGAATAGATAAACATTTAAAAGAGTTTGGGGAGAAGACAGGATTGAAAATAAATTGGGCCAAATCGGAAATAATGTTATTTAATTATACTAAAGAAGAAGTACAAAAATTTATAAGTAGTAAAAGAGGATTACTTAAAGTAAAAGAATCAATTAAATATTTAGGAATAGATATTACAAAAAATTTACAAGGACTACAAGAAAAAAATTTCAAGAAATTAAGATTAGAAATTAAACGGAAATTAGAGGATTATAAAAATATAAAGTTATCGTGGTTTGGTAGAATAGCAGTGGTAAAAATGAAAATTTTACCTAAAATTAATTTTTTGTTTAGAATGTTACCAATAAAAGTATCAGAGGAAGAGTTAAAGGAGTGGCAAAAGATATTAAATAATTTTTGTAATGGAAATAAGAAAGCGAGGATTAATAAGAAATATTGGTATAAAAGTCAAAAAGAAGGTGGCCTCGGACTTCCAAATTTAAAATGGTATTATTATGCAAATCAATTGAGATATATCATAGATGGAGTTTCAGGAAACGGTGATTTAGATTGGTTAGAGACAGATGATAAGAATATTGAGATGAAATTAGAAAATATATTTTTTAGGAATTTTTCAAAGAAAGAAATGGAAAAAATAGAAAATCCTTTTATAAAAAATATAATAGAAATATGGAAGAAAAATAAAAGAAAATTGATGCCGAATATATCAATATTAACTCCGATAGTAATGATGGAAAAATTTCCAATAAATTTAAGAGAAATAATAGAGAAAGAAATAAAAAAACAAAAAATATATAGATTAAAAGATTGGATGAAAATAATGATAAATAAAGAAAGAATGAAAGAGAGATTGCAGGAAACTAAGATATCTTGGTTAAATTATATACAATTAGAGCAATGGACAAAGAGTATGAAAAGATATGTTAAGGATTTTAAAGAATATACTAAATTTGAACAAATTATTATTCAAAGAGAAAATATGCAAGAAAATGAAATATTAAAAGGTAGTATAAGTGAAATATATAAAATATTAGCAAAAGAACAAGAAGAGGATTATCTTAGAAAAATATGGGAGGAAGAGACAGTACAAACTATAGATTTACAAGAATGGAGAAAAATTTGGGAACAACGCCATTTAAAAAAATTATCAATAAGAATAAAAGAGAATTATTATAAAATAGTTTGGAAATGGTACTTGACTCCAGTGAAATTAAATCAAATAGATGAGAAATATTCAAGATTGTGTTGGAGAGGATGTCAAGAAATTGGTACATATATGCATATGTGGTGGAATTGCAACAAGATAAAGGAATTTTGGCAAAAGGTTTTTAAAGAGATAAAAGAGATTATAGGATTAGAAATACCAGTATGTCCAAATATAGCGTTGTTGTCCATATATAATAAGGTAGAGTGTACTCAGGCAAAGAAAGAATTAATAACAAATTTGTTAACTGCAGCGAGATTAATCATAGCAAAAAAATGGAAGACAAATGAAAAATTTCAAATAGAAGAATGGTATAAAGAAGTGTGGAAAATTGCAATTAATGATAAACTAACATGTAGAATTAGGTTTATGAAAGGTTTGGTAAAAACAAATGATTTTGAAGAAATTTGGAAAATATTTTTAGAAAAAGTTCTGAAAAGAGATGGTAATGCTACCCTGTTAAAAGAAGAATGGCAATTTTGGAAAGTGGATTAAATAAAAAGTTGGCTCTGGGGGGTGGGTTTTTTTTATTATTATTACTTTTATCTTTTATTTTGTATTTTTATATTGTTTATTATCTGTGTGTGTTAAACTTGTGATTTATAGATGTAATTTGATATGTGATGTTCAATGTTTAAAAGGGGGGAAAAAAGTTAAAAGGTAATTGGTTTTAGAGAGAGGTTATTATTAGAGATATTAAGTAATAAGTTTATAATTAATAATAGTAAGAGATTAAATGGGAGTGAAAAATATTGAATTAAGAGTGAAAGTATAATAATAAAAATGAATATAATGAAAATAAGAATTGAAGATACGTAACAAAAATGTATAAGTTGTATGAATGGAACAAGCTGAACAAGTTTATGATTTTAGGGGAAGGGAAAAACAATAATATAAGTTTGCATTGTTTAAAAGAAGGAAAAAAAAATTTTGTTTTGTTTGTTTGTTTGTTTGTTTAATTCACTATTATGTATAACACATGGTGTTTTATTTTTCGTTTGTTTTTGTGTTATAGTTTAATAAAATTAAAAAAAAAAAAGAGAGAGAGTGACTGCCATCTGATTTACAGGATGCAGAGGGAAGTAAGGACAAATGGCAGTAATAGAAGGGGGAAAGCATGATCTGATTTCCCTCAGAGAATAAATATTTTATTATGACTAGAAAACTGTCTACTTTAACTGTCCTTCACCTATCTAATATCTCATCAAAATGTACATGCTAAGCAACTCATCTAAGCTAGCATTTCTGTTCTCCCAGCCTGCTGTTGTTTGTTAATGCCAGTTATGGTAATCATAAATGTTTGTACTTCTTACATTTCCATTTCCTTTCACTTCACTAATTACATCCTCCCCCACACACACATGTATATAAATACCTGCAAATATTAGTCTTTAAGGGTAAATACCACCAGATAGAAAGGGTTAATAGCTACACCTGTTGGTTTTGCTGCCAAAGACTAACTCAGCTACCCTCCAGAAAACTTTGAAAGGTATGCCTTAATGCAAGAAGAAATATCTTAAAATAAGTGCCCATCCAATGTGGCAGATGTATTTTCCCCCGACAAACACCATCCATATATTTCTCAATATAATTTTTTTCTATATATTCTTATACCTGCTGATTTCTTTCCCTGAAAGAGTCTACACTGCAGAGATATTCCTCTCTTACTCACATTTAATTTAGTACAAGGTATGTGTGAGGAAACAGTTCAAATGTCCATAGCATACTCCCACAACAAATAAATGCTGTAGTTAGTCCTTCAAAAGACTTCCATCTTTTCTTTATAATTGGTTGGACCCATTTCCCAAAATTCTGAAGATTCACATCAACCATTTATCCTAATAAGCTTGTCTCTAACCTCTCTTCTTCCTTCTTCCCAGCTCCTTTTTCCTCAGAGTAGCATCACAGGGTGGCTGTGTCAGGGAGCAGAGCAGGGAGCAATGAATGGCACTGTTCTTCGCTTCCCTGGGGAACCTCTGCTGCTCCTGCTTTCAATCCGTCACTGTGGCCCTAACTTGCCCCTCTCCACTTTTCCCCTTTCCTACTCATGCCTCTGCCATAACCCCCTCCCATGTTCTTTCCACTCTGCTGCTGCATCCCTTACCGCTTCACTCCTTCCCTCACATCTTGCTCCTTTTCATGCCTACCTCTCTACCTCCTTACACCCTGCCACTGCACTTCTCACCCTCCTTTCTTCTCCCTCCCCTTCTTCGACTATTTCCACACTAGCCTGTTATAGTGCTATGATTCCACTTTCAACATCCTATGGAATCCTGCAAACCTCAGGATTCCATAGGATGTTGAAAGTGAAATCATAGTACTATAACAGGCTAGTGTGGAAATGGCCTTCCTGTTCTTTCCTCTCACCTCACATCTTCACAGCACACACTTTCCCTAGCTCCTTGTGCTCCACTGTTTATACCAGTCACTCCCATTTCTCCTGCTCCCTCCATTGCCTCCATTCACATCCTTGCCTTGTGCCCCTCCCTTGACTCTTGCACACCACCACTCACTCACTGTCCAGCTACCTCCCTCATCACCCCCCTGCCCTTGTAGTGCACCCTCACTTGCTTCTTGTACCCTGCTGCTCACAACATTCACTCTGCCTTCCCTTCTCTCACACCAGTTCCATGAAGTATGTCCCTCCCCTTCTTCTTGCTCTCTACCACTCATATCACCCACTTGCCCTTCCCTTCAACTCACTAGTCTCATTCTGTGCCTTCCCAGTACACACCTCATTTACCTCTTGCAAACCACCTCTCACCCTCTTCTCCTGTCTCTCCTATTCCCTCCCTCACCTCACTTCATGCTCTCACAGTGTGCCCCTTGCTTGCGTCTTATACTCAAACCACTCATTCTCACTTCCCTCACACCTGAAAATCCCAGGGAGATTTGTTTCTTGCAGAATTATTTGACAGAAGAGCACCTCCATATTTTGCCAATATCTAAAATGCCTAGAGACGTACTTTTTTTAAAAAATTTAAAAAAATTAAAGCTTGGAATCCAAGCCAAATGATGGTTCAAATGGGTACTGGGTGACATGCCTAGGAACCAAGTAAAAGCTAGTTATCCAGGAGGTATGGCAACACTAGATGCCTATGTACAAAATTAGTTGTGCTCAGTTATATCACAAGGATGCATCACAATACTTATATCACAATGCAATCTTTCTTGACATAAGACTGTACCTCTATTGCCAAGCAAGATAGATAATATGACCTTTAAACCCTCAAAAGAATCTTTTATAAGATGAGGTATTGTTGGTATTTGACACCAGAAAAATTGGCCATAATTGGTGTAATACATGTTAGAAATAAGAGCAACAAGTGGGATCTTTTTATCACATGTGGCAAGCTTCTGAAAAGACAAAAAAAAAAACCCCATCTGGAATCAAATACATTCTATGGTATATAAGATTCTGAAAGTTAATGTTCAATTGAAGCTGGAATTATATCCATTGGGATTAGTAGAAGATCAACTGGAGAAGAAGTATAGGAAGATACTGCCATTATTTGTAGACTGGCTTATGAGCTGTTGTACTTCACTGAAATGACTAAATTTATGATATCGATATTGATAACAGAAAAATCAGTGGTGATTTTTTTAAAAAAAAAATAGGCATTTTGCAAGATAAAGAGTACAAAACTCTAGGCTTTGACAATTAGTTTTAAGAAATGTAGCAGTTGAAGCATTTAAATGGTATTTGTAATTAGAGGAGTTATTTTATAGACTTATCTATAATCTGCATTAGAAAAGCTGGAAACCAATGTATATTTCTTTTCTCTTAGTACCTTTATTGTTTTCAGTAATTTTTAGTACTAGTGTTTTCCCTCCGTTTATTGTTTCTGTTTCTTTTTTTTTGTGTACTTGTAATTTGTTATAATTTGTTCATATGTATCTTGAAACCCTTTAATAAAACTTACTTTTAAAAAATTCAAAAACCTCAAGTGAATTAGGGTCTGGGATGACACAGACTTTGCTTCCTGTGATACTGCCTAGGCACCAAGATCTCATAGAGAGCTGCTTCTCTGCATCCCAGCTACTGTGGAAAAGTAACTAAATGGGACAAAAACAAGGGGCTTCTTGATGGCTGCACCTAAGTTGTGGAATCCTTTACTCTAGAGAATTGGGGTCCTGTGTGGCATTTTATTTTGTTTGTTTGTTTATTCGTATGCCACCTTTCTCCCAGAATGGGACCCAAGGTGGCTTCCAACAATAAATTAAACTATTAAAATAGTTAAAAACAATTAAAAACATGCAAAATCAGAAAAAATTAAAATAATAGTCAGTTAAAACAAGTTAATAAATAAAGGTCCCCAGCTTCCATAAAAGCCTGTTTAAAAATATTTTCACCTGCTGGCAAAAGGAAAGCAGGGAGGGGGCCCGCCTAAACTTCCTGTGGAAGAGCGTTCCACAGGGTGGGAGCAGCCACTGAGAAGGCTCTCTCCAGTGTCCTCACCAGGTGAGGCTGGGAGGGTGGCAGGACCGAAAGAAAGCCTTTCCCAGTAGATCTTAGGGCTCTAGCTGGTTTGTACAGGGAGATATGGTCTTTCAAATAGCCTGGACCTAAGTTATATAGGGCTTTACAGGTCATAATCAGCACTTTGAATTATGCTTGCAAAAAGCAGGTAGCCAGTGGAGCTGTTTTAAGGGAGTTATGTGCTCCCTGTAACTGGACCCGGTCCACATTCTGGCTGCCGTGTTTTGTACCCACTGAAGTTTCTGAACAGTTTCCAAAGGCAGCCCCACATGAAGCTCATTACAGTCGTCCAACCAAGATGTTATCAAGGCATGTGTCACTGAGGCCAGATCTGACATCTCAAGGAATGGGCACAGCTGGTTCACAAGTTTTAACTCTGCAAATGCACTCCTAGCCACTGCTGAGACCTGGGCATCCACGCTCAAAGCTGAATCCTGGAGAACACCAAAACTGTGAACCTGAGATTTCAGAGAGAGTGTAACCCCATCCAGCACAGGCAAAGTCCCTATTCCCTGATCTGCCTTTCGACTGATCAGGAGCACCTCTGTCTTGTCTGGATTATGCTTCAACTTCTTTGCCCTCATCCAGTCCATTACTGACAGGAAACATTGGTTCAGGACTGAGACAACTTCCTTGGAATCAGATGGGAAGGAGAGATAGAGTTGGGTGTCATCAGCATCATGATGCAACGTGATGAAGATTTTCTTATTTAAGCAGGAATCTGCTTTTGTTTCATGTTTTCAGAGTAAAAGGTTTATGAGTTGTCTCATATTTTATCTGAGGTATCTTTTGATTTATTTATTTTTATTATATTGTTGGTATTACAGAATTTTACTAAGTACTGTTGTTGTTGTGTACCTTTAAGTCATTTCTGACTCATGGCCCCCCTACTAAGTTTCAATTATTGTTAAACACCCTGAGTATTCTATAAGCAGTGGAAGGGTGAGATACAGGCTTTCTTTAAATTAAATTAAAGTGTGGGCACCTGTAGAAGTGCACTTCACCATACATTTCAGTGGCTGGAAAAGCTTTGGATACATTCCTCTGTATGCTAATGCTGTCCTCTTGTGGAGATTGAGATCAGTTAGACTTGCTTCACAAGGAGCAAGAGCCATGAAGAAGAGGTGATGTGCCATAGGGGACTCTGCAGATGAGAATGCTTTCTCTTTGGGAATTCCAACAAAGCCATTCCCTCTCCCTCACAATTATTAGTGTTCCAGTAGATCACTGCTACTTAAAATGATGATTCATTGTCTTGCCAAAGGCAACTGGCCAGTTCACCAAAGGCGAGAGAGTTCTTTACAGAAGATTTGGAGGTAGCAAAAGACACCACTTGTAAGTGAAAAAGTCTCAGATTTATTAAACAACCAGTTTAAACAATACAAGCAAGTAAGCAGCATTAGCATACAGTTACAGATGGAACCAACTTAACCCTATCATACCTAGATAACATAAAGATAGATGGTCTCACCCAAGCAAGTTCCTTCATTCAGCCACTGACAGGAGCCCATGCAGAAATTGGTGAAGGAGACCGTCTCTGGTAGCCAATATGCATGGTTCTGTAGCTGTCAGCCCATGCTGAGCTCCTCCCTTGAAAGCCCAGTCCAGGGTGTATTTATACCCCCTGGCCTGGGAGACTTGGCTGTCTTCCATAGAATCTTTTAGAGTCCTCACACATCTGGGACAAGCTAACTTCTTCCCCCATGCGCACTGTCTGGTGCTCCTTGGCTGTTGGTCTTGAGCCAAAAGCAGGTGCCACTTAACAAGTGTCATCTGCAACTTTGCTTTGTCTGCAGCTAGCAAGCGTACAGATTCGTTGACCTTCAGATGGCAAGGCAAAAGACAGAAACCAAGCCAACAGACAGTGTGCTTAGTTACCCAGAATTCTTAGCTGCAGCAGCAGACAGAAACTTAAAGCATGGAAGAATACCAGAAGGCCTTTCTAAGACCTTTCTTAGCAACACTATGGACAATTAGGATATGGAAGAACGAACTGGACATTCCTATACCTCCTCGATATTACAGTGGTCTTCTGGTTATTTCCAATATATTCATGCACCAGTACCAGCCCATGAGGCATTGACTGCCAGTCCATAATGAGTTTTGAAGAAACTATGCAAATACAATAAGAATGAGGTATACATTTGATACCAGTCTCTGGAACAATGAGGAGAACATTGCCACTCTGCCACATCGGGGAGTCTGAAAAGGACTGAGCCAGGTAATCTCTTTATGAGATCTACTTTACTTCCATGTAGAATGCTCATAGTAATCGTGATTCAGAAGCAAAGTGCAGATATTCCTTCTTGTTTTCCTTGCTGGATTTTTCCTTCAAGAAAAAAAAAAAGAAGTACTGGTGGGAAAAAATGGACCCTTACTAATGGAGAAGAAAGATATCTGGATACCCATAATTCTGTTAATGAGATGGGACAATTACATAGTAAACGGCTCACCTGGAAGCAATCCCAGCCAAGAAGTGTCAGAGGCATCTTTGTGTCTGAAAGGACATTTACATTACTGTAAAGGAGGACTACCATACAGAAATGGCTGGGGAGAGAAACTAGAGAAATCAAAAGTTTTAACTGGCTGATCATTTCTATAATTGAATGGTTTAGTTATACTGGCAGATTAGTTCTGCCAAGCTTAATACAAGTGATCTTTGTTGTTTCCAAACAATTTAAGGAAATTTATGTTGTTATTACTACTGCTGTTTTACAAATATGCCTCTTGTATGATATTAGATTGTACAAAATCCTCCAAAGCTTTAGCCAGATACACAAAAGCGTTTCTCTTTTTAATAAGACAAGTTTCTGGCATTATCTGAAAAAATACACTTTCAGTATGAATTTCAACCTAAAAACTATCCACATTGCAATATATTTTGTTTTGCTATTATTTTCTTATAGTTCATTAAACTATAAATGAGATAATAACAATATGTTAGCTGGACCGTCTATTAGTATAATAAACATTTAATTCTAACTTGGTTTCAAGTTTGCTAAATCAAGGAAGAATTTCTTTCAGTCCTTAAAACACTTTGAACTGTTCATAATGGTTTTAGCAACATCACTACCAGGCAAGTACCCAGAAATCCTAGGAACTGATGTATTATATCTTGCTTTTGTTGTTCTGGAGATGAAGGAAGAATGCTTTGATTCTCCTAACTGTCAGGACAAGATGGTGGTTGGTATTTGCTTACTGCAAGCTCATGCCATCACAAACAACTAAGGCCCTTTTCGCACGCAGTTTTTTTTTGTTGTTGTTGTTTTGCGTGAGCACCCCTTAAACATCGCATGAATGGGAGCGTTGGTCCATACGACGCACTCCCACTCACACGATGCTCAGGAGCCTAAAGCAGGGTGCCTGCACATTTTCTTATTTTCGGCTTGAAGCCGAAAATACTGCGTGCTCGCACAATGCTCGCAGCACCCTCGCACATTTACCTGCGTGCGGTGCATCGGCGAGCCGGGGCGGTCGCGCTTCCTTCCCCCAGCGCAGCCTACAGCTCCCAGACTGTGCTGCTAGAGGAAGGGGCGGGGCACTAGCGTGACGGTCACGCGACCGGAAACCCAGCTGTGGTAGAATGGAGGGGCGATGCGAGTGTCTCGCGCAAGAGGCTGCTTGCGCGAACAGCACCCCCCACCTCCGCAAGCAGGTAACGTGCAAAAAGGGCCTAAGCCTGTCCTTCTCAGGGATCATGTCTATTTCATTTTGCACTGGAAAATCATTCACATTAGTAAGTAATTTCTTATTAAGTGGATCTGTGTTCTCTAGAAGGGATGAGAAGTTTGGAAACTTGGGAATATAAGAGGATGCCATATGGCAAGTTTGACCTTTGGTCCATTCATACTTGGTACTGTCCACAGTGCTTGTGAAAACAGCTACCCAGAGTTTTCTGGAAGAGGTCTCTATGCCAGACCTTCTGAAGATGCCAAGGGTTAAACCTGGGACTTCTGCATGCAAAACAGGTGCTATATCATGGATCTACAGTGGCAATACCCTAGATAATAGCAGAATAGCAACTAGGCCTATTTTCTTATCTACCACAGTTGTTAGTAAGCCAAATGTGTTATGTCTCTAAAGAGATGCTCAGTAGAGTTACAGAAGTTGAATCAACTGCCTCATCTGCACTCTTCTGGTAGACCATAGGTTCAAATAAAAGCATTTGCCCACTGTAAAAAGGGAACCATTACTTGCACTACTGGCAATAAGGTCAGATAGACTGAATACATGGCGAGAGTTGTCACTTGTTTCATCCACTCCCTAATGCAGAACAAAGCAGACTGAAGAAAATATTAAAATGTGCCAACCAGTAAAACAACATCCTGTCTGAGTAACAGGTCCAAGAAATTTTATTTAAAGCCTTCAGATTTCTTTAATTTTTCCAAGAGAACAGATGAATAAAAAAGCACAAAATATGCAGGTAAAAAGCCAGAGACTTGACTAAGGATGCTTCAGAAAGGTGTTTGTAATATATGTTGATGTTATGCACCTTCAAGTAGTTTCAAACTTATGGCAACACTAAGGGGGGGGGTTCTGGGGCTGAGAATGTATGATATGCTTAAGGTAGGCTTCCATGGCCGGGGAGGGAATTGAAGCCTGGTCTCCAGAGTCATAGCCCAGTGCTCAAACCTTTACACCATGCTGGTTCTCATAGAGGCAAAACAAAAACAAAAAAAAACAAAAAAAACCAACTAGAAGACTTTTCAGAGGAAATGTAATTTTCCCATAACCTGATACTCCTGATGAATTACCAACTCATAGCATGTAGCTGCTGAGTAAAAATTTGGGCCATTTCTACACAACGATGCTCTTCTGCATCATCTTGCTTCAGTCCCCGGTCCAGAAGGGAGTGCGTCAGCAACATTGCTCTCTGCACCCACTTGGTCCATGCAGAAGAGAACACAATGGCACCACATCTTCTTTCTGCGGCGCAGCCAGGCTTTTTCCATTGCTGCGCTACATAAAGAAGCATTGCTAATGCACTTCTGCAGCTTCCACATGGCCAGAAGTGACAGAAGCACTGTGCAATAGCAGATGTGAAATTGATTTTTTCCATTTGCGAAAATTGCGCAAGCATGACACTCCATGACAGGATGGCAGCACGATGGCGACATCATGCAGAAGCGCGACCTGCTGACCGCTGCCATCCTGTGGCAGAAACAAGAGAGCAACATTGTGCAGAAACAGCCTTGGGCCATTTCCGCACAACGATGCTCTTCCGCCTCATCTTGCTGCAGTCCCAGGTCCAGAAGGGAGCATGTCAGCAATGCTCCCCTCTGCACCCGCTCTGTCCATGCAGAAGAGAATGCAATGGCACCACCTCTTCCTTCCTCAGTGCAGCCAGGCTTTTTCCATTGCTGCACTACGTAAGGAAACGTCCCCAATGCACTTCCGCATGGCCAGAAGTGATGGGAGTGCTGCTCGATCGCAGACGCAAAACAGATTTTTTCCATTTTGCAAAAACTGCGCAAGCGCGCCACTCCACAACAGGATGGCAGCAGAACGGCAACAACATCATGTGGAAGTGCAACCTGCCGACTGCTGCTATCCTGTGGCAGAAACAAGACGGTGACATCGTGCAGGAAGGGCCTTGGTCTGTAACATCGTGCCATATAGTAACAAAAGTTTTACTGCCCTGCTGCTTCCCCAGATTTCAGATTACCTACTTTTTGTGTAGGAAACATGAGGGAATTGCACATGCAGTCTCAAGAGATCATCCATAATTCCCTCATGTTCCCTACAGGAAGAAGGCAAGAGGAGAAGAACTGACAAAAGAGTAGATCCTGCATCAAAATAACAGTATATGTCTATAACTTACAATAGTCACAAGAGCAGAATGTCAAACAACAAATCGCTGAAAAGCAGGGGATGCTTGTATTTGTACCTTACCCACAGAAAATGATTGTGTGTGTTTACTCCTGTCTGACTAACTCCCAGGGTCTCCTTGCTGGAAAGATTCCCAGTCCAAAAAGAGAATAAAATACCTATCCTTTTACATATTGTAAGAGGATAGGTAAAGTACTTACAGAATTTTACATAAAAGAGTGGTACATCAGCTGTCTAAGGAAGTACGTGTCTATGTGCCTTCAAGCTGCCTGTCAACTTACGGCCACTACATGAATTTCATAGGGCTTTGTCAGGCAAAGAACCCTCAGAGGTGGTTTTGCCAGTTCCTCCCTCTGAAATGTAGCCCACAGCACCTGGTATTCCTTGGCAGTGTCCCATCCAAGTACTAACCAGAGATGGCCCTGCTTACCTTCCAAGATCAGATCAGGGCCACCTTATCCATTAGGCATCTTAGGCACAGTGCCTAGGACCTACAAAAATTTTATGGAGCATGAAAACAGAATTTTAGGGTCTATGAAAACATGCCCAGTGGTATGTTGAGGAGACATAGGGAATCAAATATAAGAGTGCCTAGGGGCTATGAAAACCTTAACATAGCGCCAGATCACACAGATGCCTTTAGGGTATTTAGACATCTCTAAGAAAATAAGGTAAAGCAAGTGGTTTCAGAACCTTAGATAGGTTCAGTTCAAGGTAAAACCTAAGAAGAATCATCACACCACTGACATGGGAGCCACCAACTACAACTTTCTATCCATTTCTACCAAGTAATTAGTATGACACCACCTCAAAGGCTGGTGTCATACTAATTTAGCCTTTGAGGTGCTAGAAACCTCTGTTGCTCTTCAGTTTCATTACACTTCACTAAAAATGCCAATAGGTTCCTCATGACAAACTACTGGATTTCTATGAAAAGCATTAAGCTCTTAGTTCAACACATATATTTTTTGAGGCACTAAATTAAATACTTAGATCTGTGTTGGACTTGCACAGTTAGGTACAGAGGATGTCCCCTGTGGCAAGAGGAATTTGTATGTCTACCTGGGAAGATTTGTTTTTGCAATCACAAACCTCCCACTAGTCCACTCTCAAATTAAAGCTCGCTTAGTAATTCCAATGGTGTGGGCCTAGGAAATAGATTTCTATGTTCTCACAATGCAGTTTGAAAATGCTTAAGAAAAAACATTATCATTGCTCCTTGCATTTTTATATTATTTTTATTAGAATAAAATAAAAAAATAGTAAAAAAAGTAAATTAAATAGATTTACAGACTTGTTTACATAATATAGAATTTTCATACATATATATATTCATCTTTGATTTGATTTTACTTAGAAAATTTACTTAGAAAATTATACAATTAAATTTTTGACCTCCCTGATCTAGTATCTTCCCACTAACATTCAGCAAATGAAATTCCCTTATATTCAACCTTTTCTATGTTGAGTACACCTTTTCTTGCGCTTTCTTTGCTTCCAAAAAGAACCTATTTGATCAAGAAATCTTTCTATAGTAAAGAAAAGCAATAGCATGATTTAACCATGGATCTTTACCCATTTTTCCATAGTCTTTTAAGTTACTATATTCGTATCCTCTAAAAACTTGAAATGGTACTAAATCTCATTATTTCTTTAATCTTACTTCTTATGTTTAACATTATTAATCATCTACTTGTCATGTCGTTTCAAATAATCAATAACTGGTTGCCATCTTTGTTCCGTCTTCTCCATTCGCTTCCCTTTCAAATGATTTGAAAATTCATCATATTGTTTCATTTCTATCACTTTTAACCGCCACTGTTCTAGATTTGGTGCAAAGGGAAGTTTCCAGGATTGCTCCTTGCATTTCGAACATAGTCTGTCTTCAGCCTCAGGATATTTCTGGTTTCTTTTCTTCCCATAAAATATCTTCAGAATACTAAAAATACTCTGAATGTAATATAGTGCCATAGGTGGTACTGCTGATAAACAAAAACTGTTGTGTCTTTTGCGCTCTCCAGCAATAACAGAACAATGCAGATTAAAATACATAATGCAAAATAAATTGTTTTTAGTGTAGAACAAAGTACAGAAAAAGAAGAAATATAAAGGCAATTATAATTATTTGTAAATAGCCAGGTTTGCAGAATTTTGAATTTTCTTGCTGGGCCATGTAAGATCTGATTTGGTTACTAGGAGAGGGGCTAGCATAAAGAAAGTATGCAGTAATCTAATTATGGGATATCTATCTGCATATGGTATTTTTCACAGAACAGGCAACTTTAGAGTACCCTGTTCTTGTATGCCAAAGAACCCTAGTTGGTGCATCTGTCAGGAAAATTCCTTCTAGAATTGTGCAATGGTTCAGTTTAGACTGGGATTTAAATCCCTACTCAGCATGAAACCTTACTGTGTGACTTTGGGCCAATCATAGTATCTCAGCCCAACATACCTCACAGGGTTGTTGTGAAGCTAAAATGCAGGTTCATAAGACTATTTATGTTCTGCTGAGCTCCTGGGAGAAAGGGCATGACTAAAGTGTAATAAATAAACTCATGACATTCAATGTGGCATTATAATTTGAGTATAGGGCTGGGACTCAGAAGACCCAGGTTCAAGTCCCCACTGGTGCATGAATCACCGTCTGACCTTGGACCCGTCACTTTCTCTCAACCTGGCCTACCATACAGGAGGAGAAGAGGAGAGCCAAGTATGCCATCTTAAACTCACTGAGGAAAAGGTGGGATAAAAACCTAACTGATAATTGAATAATCACCAAAATTTGTACATACATAAAGTATTATAGGAATGGGAGTTTCCACCTGTGCAAAGATTGTGTTAGCACTGAGAAGGAGTATGTGTGTGCATGTGTGTGTGTGAGAGAGAGAGAGAAAAAGAGAGAAAGTGCAAATTTCCAAAGCCAATCCTTAAATGTGTAGTACTAAAACAACTCAGCATTCCCAGATAATTTTGTGATTAGCCAAAGGCAAGAGGTTCTTCTAGGATCAAGGGCAACAACCATACCTGTGACAAAGGTTTAAATTGCCAACTTGCAGAGAAACAGACATATGGCAAGGATACAGAAAAACCAGTCTCACATTTTCCATTTAGCATCTGGGAACCCCTGTACAGCAGCAAAGAGATCCCCTCACTGGCCTATAAGTACACAGCACCACTGCAATCCAAGGCCTGTGTTGAAGCTCACTGAGCATAGCACAAGGAGTACATTTATACACGCAAAGCCCCTTGGTCTACATGTGATTTTACACTTCTATCCTAACAAGTGTACTTGTGTGTGTAGACCTTATACCAGATCGTCTATCACACATCTTTGACGGTCATTGTGACAAAATTGCTTTGGGAGTCAGCTATTTAGAATGCCAGTGCAACTTGATGGCAAGTTGCTATGCAACAGAAATAGCACTTCAAGAATGAAACCCAGCACAATGGTATGCATGGGAGGGGCCTATGGATGAGAGGAATTCTATATAAGGCAAAGTTTCTGTGTGTTTTAAACCTTCAGTGAGATCTCGGCCAGAAAAGGTGGCTGAGTTGTGTTTAAGCAGCTATGGAAATGACAGAGAAAACTGGTGTCTAGAGGTGGAATGTATTGTCAGAATCTATCAGAGGTTTGAATGGTTTAATGTATCAACACTGTACTATACATGAACCCTAACAAGATACTTTATTTCCAGTGTTACAATAATAAATGTTACAGTTTGTTTTGAATCAGCCTGAGTTATCCAAAGACACTGGTAATAATGATAACACACTAGCCTTTTAAACAAAGGTGGAGTTCAAAGGATAGAGTTAGGGTTAAGTGATATTGATGGGGTCCCTTACTAGACTGGAACTGCCAGACCAAACTGAAGAGAATAAACCCCTGTCACAGCCATACTCCCAACTCTTGTTAACCATGTTGGACATCTCCCCAGGTGCAGATGCATATACCAGCTGAAATCTGAGAAGACAAGGATCCCTGCCTAATTTCCAGGCTTGTACCATCCCAGTTACTAACAATGCTTGCCAAACATGTTTGAAGTTTAACCCTGTAACGTCTCAGGCATAGCTAGAGATGAAGCACACCACCTAACTCCTCACTGCAATAGTCTTCTGTCTCCTTTCCCACACACTTTGCTACTGGGAGCTCCTTCAGCACCACTGTAGTTAACTTAGAGGAGAGGCATCTGTGAACATATTATAGCAGACCTCCACATTCTGGTACACCCTAGGTGCCCACTCACACTACAGAATTATAGTATTATAATTCCACTTTAACTGCTATGGTTTCATCCTATGGAATTCTGGGATTGGTGCTGTAAGCAGGAATATGGGGGATTTTCTGCCAGAGAGGATCTGCTAGTGCTGCACTAAACTACAAACACCAGGATTCCAAAGGGTACAGCTGTGGCAGTTAAAGGCAAATTACAGTGCTGTAGCTTTGTACCAGATATGTTGGGCCACTGCTCCTATTGTGAGGAAACTAGGCTGTTAGATGAGGAGGATGGGAATTAAGATCCAAACCTCCAGGAAGGCACCAAGCTGAAGAAAACGGTATTATAGTATGGAGCTTCTCCAGGAAAAAAAATGTCTTTAAGAAGGAGCATCCCTGTGTAAAAAGATGTTTTCTAAAATTGTTCTGAGCTACATCTGTGTATAACTATGAACTACATATAAGAGAAATGTGAGTAAGAGTTGGCTTATGTATTTGTTTCCCCTGTACAGATTGAATCTCTCAGTGTCTGCCTGCAAACTAACTCCTGGAGCTTGTGATTACATACTTGCTTTATTAGGTAGCATGAAACTTCAACTGGAAACAATGACATGCCTGTTAGTGAGTAATTCGTAAATTAGAAAACTGTGCCATAAAACACTCTCCTCTCTAATTCAGATTGACAGTTGTGTATATTTTTTCCCTTCCATTGTCTCCTATACTGTCTGTCAAAGGTAGACAGCATGACAACTGTTTAAGATAGTAGCAGTATGGAGGAATTATCGTGTCTGACTTCAAGTTCTATAACCAAACATTGAGGGGGAAGCCAGCTGCAAAATACTAGATTCCATTTTGATGATAATTTGATATTTTCATAAAGGCAGAGGTTGAAAAAGTTGCTTTTTAAAACCACAATGCGCAGAATTTCTTAACCAGGAATATTGGTGAAGGGTCAGTTTAATGCTTAAGCAGTTTATGACTCATGTAGTGTGAGAGTCAGTAATTACACAATAATGTTACAATTCTGATGAGAGATGCTCAGTTCCAGTGTTCACCCATCAAGCCTGACTGCTTTATAGCTCCAAATGACTTAGACCTTAGATGTGCAAAGGGCACCTATGTACAGAGTTTTCCCTTCCCAATGTCACCAGACCCTTCTCAAAATGGTGGGACAGCTAATTTTTTATGTTTTTTCTGATCATCACAACTGGAAGGCAGAAAATCCTGGGGGCAGAAAATTGGTTCCAGAAGCCTGGGAATCTGCACACTCCTGGAGTAACTCAAAGTAGATCAACAATCATACATCATATACAAAAACAGGCTTATACATAGCCACTTGCCCAGTCCAAGATACCAGGAATGGAAGACATTGCAGTCTGGAAAAGAGGTAGTTTTCATGTGCAAAAGCCTTTGTATAAATATACCTGGATTGCTTGTTCCTTTTTCCTCACATACATACTGAAGATTACAGGTATAATCCAATGCACACATATCTACAGGTTCAGACTAAAGGTCTATCTACTATAGCAGTATTCTACACAGTGGAAATCAAGCCCATCAGCAGGGCCTACACTAAAAGTCCTTTCTCGCTGTTGTTGTTGTTGTGTGCCTTCGAGTCATTTCCATTTCCTCAAGTGACTGTAAGGTGAACCTCTCACAATATTTTCTGGGGCTGTGTGGGGGGGCACGCCCAGAGTCAACCAGTGGGTTTCCATGGCTGAGTGGAGAATCAAACCCTTGCTTCTAGGGTCATAGTCCAATGCTCAAATCACTACACCATGCTGGTTCTCTTCTCACTGTTACCATCCAACAACTGAAGAAACATGTTTCCCCTGTACTAATAGCCATTGACAGATGGAACCTGGGACAAAATATTACAATAAGAAGCATTCCTGTTCAGGATTCTAGCTGAGCACTTGGAAAAGTTACATTCAGCAACTACCAGAATCTCCCCACTCCTAATTATTTCACTTTGGGGAGGGCTACTCTGGGGCATTTTGAGGAGATTTTTTTTTTTTCCTCACACCTTTTTTCACATTTTAAGGCTATTTTCTTACTGTTTAGATTGAATGCCCCCAAAGAAAACAAACAAATGAAAATATGTAATAAACTGTGTAGTGAGGTTTTTTTTAATTGTAATCTTAACAATAACAAGTTGTGGGGGATCATTTTAATTAGATATCTAAAAACTTTGTGAGGAGAAGAGATGGAAGATGGGTAGAGCTCCTGGGTAAACTCTGGCCATTTCTGCACGGGGCAAGGGGATTGCCCCGTGACACTACTCACCGGACTTTTGGGCTCCCCAGTCTGGTCGACACTTCTCCAGAGCAGTCCATGGCCACCGCTCCGCACTGCTCTGAGGAAAAAGGAACAAGCAATCCAGGTATATTTATACAAAGACTTTTGCACATGAAAACTACCTCTGCTCTGGGGACAAAAATGGCGGCTTCTGGTTGGTTGAGGTTGGTCGACCAACCACTGAAGCTCGCCAATCTAAAGCCCACCCCCAGCAGATCGCAGGCTCGCACCAATGCAAGCCTGTGAATCTGCATATGGGAGCAGGCTGGCAGTGGCGCGCTCTGTGCTTTTGAAAGACCTGTTTTTAGCGGTCTTTCAAAAGCACGCTGGACGACCACTTGGGGTCGTTCAGAAGCGGGCTGGGCTGCAGATCTACGTTCAATAGGTCCAACCCAGTCTGGTCCCAGGTGCAGATGTCCTCCCTGGAGGATGCTCTGCCCCGTTTAAAATACCTCGTGTGGAAATGGCCTCTGTCTCCAATAGGTCCTCACACCCTATCAGCAGTGCTGGCCCAGGATGAACTGAAGCAGAGTTCCACCCTCTTCCATTTACTTCATCAAACATAATTCCAACCTTCATTGCAATCCCTCGTGGTGCCAACCAAGTAGCCTGATTCACCCCATAGGTGGCAGGACCAGCACATTGTCCACCAGCGTAACAGGACAGTGGAGGGAAACAAGAGATGAACTCTGACCTGGGTTCTCTGTATGCACACTGTTATATTCCTGCTCTTGCATTGGCTCAGAGAGTTTTTCCAATTTTTCCTGATTTTTTTTTTAAATCCAGAAAACATTTTAAGAATCCATATCGGTCTGAAAATAGCTCTGGAGGATTTCCCATTTCTAGAATGCACTGTTTTTCTTATTTAGTAGTGAAGGAAAAGAAATATTTTTTAAGAAATGCAAAAAAAAATGGCAAATGTAATCATACCTTTTGTAATAATAAAAAGTATAATAAAAAAGAAAAAAGATTAGAACTCCCAAAATCTCCTGGCCACGCCAGTTGGGGAATTTTGAGAGTTATATCTTTTGTTAATAAGTGTACTTTTCCAACATTAAAATGTGACCTGGGAATATCTCAATATTTCTTATATACTGGGGAGAGGAGGCCTATCTGAAATGACAAATGTTAACAACTGGGGAAGAAAGTGGTTTAAAAAGTTTAAATTATATAACAAAATTTACAGATGGCTCCCAAGGAATGAGAAGTCAGGTTCCTATTTATAACCAGCGAGTTTCTGTACCAGAGTGCCATGGTGCCATCCTGTATTCTTCACACAGAGTCCTCCAACTGCCTGATCATATCATGTCAACAATTTTCAACCCTTATTCCTCATGTGACAGATATTACAAACCTTCTTCATGCAACAAAAACAGCTGCTACCTAACAACTGTCCCACATAGCCAACTTCTGTTTTCAAGACCTGCAAGTCAGTATTTGTTCATATATAATATTGTCATTTTCAGTCAGGGGACAGCATCCAAATGTGTTCCATGGTGCACTGTTATCACATACCAGTTCTTCAAATTCAGCTAGCAATAATGATAACACTGCAATTTTTATTTATTTATTTTGTCATCAACTGAGTGATGATTCCATTAGACATTTGTAGTTGGAATTCTCTTCAGTGACACGTAGTGGTAGAAAGATAAATAGGCCTTTAGGAAATCTTTACTATTAACACTATTTGTTTTGCCACCAGTTGACAACTTTAGGAAATTGCTCATAATTGGCTGCTGTGTGGAAGGCACAGGGTTCTGTGCCATTATTATGATATTGATTTTCAATAATTCCTTCTCTCCTCCCCCTCCCCCTGCAACAACTTTCATCCTTTCTTCTCTTAGATCTTTTTGCGTTTCTGCCATAACGGCATGCAAAGAAAGTAGTTGAGCAGGGTATGTTGCACATCTGGAAGTTCAATGCAGAAATAAACCTATAAAATGCACATCGGGAACAGCTGAAGTAGATTTTTTTTTCCCCCTCTTGAAGTGTTACATTTTCACGCTGGAAAAGAAAAGAATAGAATTAGCGTGCAGCTAAACAGGATGGCAGCCCCTGTAGGATATTCACGTTAGTCAAAAGCTGCAATCTATTACCATTAAAAAAAAAGAAAAGAAATGAAATGAAAGGGGGGAAACTCCATAGGGTTATTTTAAATATTCATTAGGTAACATGCAAGCTCTTGTATGATGGCTGATGACTCTAGTGTTTTTATCAGTGGAAACCAGACAATTCAAACCTTACTTGCCATACAATAAACCTGCCATCCAATTTCTCTTCCACTGTTAGTACTTCGTTTAATTAATTGATCTAAACTAATTTCCCATGAGAATCTCCTTTTCCCAAAAACATGCACACCTCCGTGTTGTTATTTGGCATTATTCATTACCTGCTACTACCCTTCTTTACATTCTTTCTCTTTCTCTGCCCTCCCCCCGGCCTTTTATTCAAAGCATATGCAATCATGCCTGTGGCCCAAACTATACACACTCCTGCTTCCCCCTCCCCACCCCTCCTGTTTCTCTCCCTCTCTCTTCTTTTCAGATGAAAGGAATCATCTTGCTTGGAAGAAATGTAAAGACAGTCTAGCTGGTGCTTCTCAACAGGTAGACAGTTTTTTAAAAATGCTGACAAGTACAAGCACTTAACATAAATGCAGGAAGACTGTCAGTGGTTTAGCAATATAATTTGCCACTCAATTAATACAAGCTTCTAAGATCAGACACAAAGGGTGGAGCTGGTTGCTGTTTCTTCTGTACCTTTCATGCCTTAAGCCAGCCCCCACCATATCTGAGTGTTGACTTGGTTTTCTGACCAACTTTTCTTCAGAAGGATACAAGGAGAACCGTTTGAATTCTCTCCTCATCACTTTTTTGCTCCCGAGATGTCAGGCGATTACAATGAAACACTGGAGAAGTCAAGTTCTGAAGATTTACCCTTCCCTGGAGATTTTTGCCCAGATCTGTTATAAAACTCCATCCAATCTTTGATCTTCCAACAACTTGTACTCTTCTTGGTTACTCGAAACCCAGCATTATTATTAAGCTTAAGTTGAGAGCTTTAAACTTTTCAAATATTTACTCTCCTGCCTCCCAATGGGATGTTAACAATAAAAAGAGTGAAGGGCTTCTACATTTGTTTTTACTTTACATAAATGCATTAGGCATTTTCAACTAGGCCCGTTTATACCCTCAACAATGTAAACTAAGGGACATAAAAGGGACTCGGCACCCTTTTGTGCTGAATAAAAAATTGGGAGACTTTAGGAAGGTCTCTACCTTCTTTCCCTTCCCAAAATATGAATAAATGTCCTAGTCTCTGTTTTCATAAAGGAAGCATGCAATGCTAACAGCCAAATTGTTTGACTTCTTTTTTTTCTCCAGGAGAGAAAAAGAAACTTCAAAGGGGTTTCACTTGATTATGTGCCTTCCCCGCCCCCATGTTTCATCCCTCATAACCATTGTTTAATGAATTTTTATTAGAAAAGCATGGCTGCACTTATGAAAAAAAATCTTGCTTTGAAACTAGGAGAAGCGAGTGTTTTCCCTAGCATTAGCCTGTTAGTTTTTAATATCAGGTTTGCACTGGGGTTGACTCCTGGTACATTTTGGAATCATAAGCCAACAAAATGACGCTAATAGGAAAGGAAATCATGGCAAAGGGGGGAAAGAGTCTCCTTTTGAAGTGTGGGCAGGAAATCTGCACAACTTTCTCCTTCCTTTACTGCCACCAGTCAGCAGTCCAGTACCAATGATAATATGAAGTGTGTTGTGTCCCTTTAAATATTTGTTGTTTTGTTCTTTTTTTTCCCTTCAGTCTTCACATACAAGAAAAGATTTAAGATTAATCTCAGTGGGGTGAGGGAAGAATAGTCTAGCAAACCTGCAAAGAATGATAACAGAAATCAACAGCAAGAAGAAGAGACTAGGTTGGAATGTTCGAAGCTAAGAATGGATCCTTGCTTCATGATGTCTTCACAGATACCCATGGAGCATTTTAGAAAAGTTGCCCCACCTCATGACTGGGCACTGTAACAATCCATGTTCAATGATGGAGGAAATTCAAAACAAATATATTGCTCAGACGGATGAAATAAAGTCATCACCATTTATTATAAACACAGTTTCTTCACTATCATGATATCATTGCTGTTCTTCCCTCCCCACTTGCATTCATTTGACGTGAGATTGTGTTTTCTTTAAGATGTTAGGCACATTTTTAGATCAAACTGGTCAAAGGACAACAATATATTTCTCCCCTCTTATCTTCATGGCAATGTGGTACATTGCTGTCATGATTTGCACAACCAGGACACCAATGGAAAGAAGGGTTTTAAGAAAGGTGTTGTGTAGATTTCCTGACCATATTTCAAAGGAGGGGGCGGTCTTTCCTCAACTACTGTAATTGTATTGTCTTTTGATTCCAAATCCTGCTTGGAAGATATTCCTGGGCCCAAGTAATAACTCTAACACTGACCCAGCAGAAGTCTATAAGTGTCTGGGGAGACAGTAGCCCTATTTGAGGATTAGACAGTAGGGAGGAGAGTGTGGAATTCCGTGGAAAAGAAAGACCATTGTTGAGTGAGAACCCTGGTTTCCAGGAAACCAAACTACCATTTCCCCAGGGATTTGTGTTTCTCTGCAAATTCTTGCCTGAGACATTGCTTCAGAAGCTATAGTCAGGTCAGAGGTCCCTTTAAACCCTGTTAAGATGTCACTGACTGGTGGAACAAGAAACAACTGTGACAATTTTCTCTGTGATCAGAAAGATCTGAATGAATACTACAATCCGTTGCCACTTCCCTATCACCTTGGTGCTGACCATGGTCAGGCAGATCCTGCTTTCTATAGCCTGTCTTTGGTGTCTGATCCTTTCTCGTGACCTGAATCCAAGCAACTCACCTGTTAAGTAGCTTCACCCAGAGACTATGATTGACTCCTATCTCGGTTTTGCTTATTGTATCTATAGCAACCGTCCAATAATACAATTATCTGGGCAGTTCATAAAGATAAAATAAATTAAAAGGCTACATTGAGTCAAACAGGTGGGGGGGGAGGAGGAGAGAGGAGGAGGAGGAGGAGGAGGAAGAAGAAGAAGAAGAAGAAGAAGAAGAAGAAGAAGAAGAAGAAGAAGAGAGGAAGAAGAAGAAGAAGAAGAGGAGGAGGAGGAGGAGGAGGAGGAGGAGGAGGAGGAATGGCTGGAATATCTGGTAAAGTATGTTTGAAGGGAGTTATGATTGTGGCAATAGTGTGACAATCATGACTAAGTAGTGATTGTGAATGCAAAACAGTTACTTAAATTTACTCATCCATAACTGTTTATATTCAGAATCACTAGATGTGACTGCATGAAGCAATGCAAAGCTGAACACACACACTGACATATGCATTGCCTTGCTAGTGTAAAAAAGGTGCCCAGTTGTCCACAGCATGAAAATTTTAGCCTTCTACCTGCATTGATATTACAATACTGATTGCCTTCCACACACATGTCAAGGTTGAGCCTATGTATAGGTTTCAGTACATAAGGTCTGTCTTCATGAGAGTACCTTCCTTTCTGGACTCCAGAAAATCTTTGCCTTTTGTCATTTAAAAGACCAGATAAAAGGCAAGGCAACTGAAGAAGCAATGTGGTTTTATTCCCCAAGGAACGAAAACACTTCAGAAAAGGAAAAGGGGTAGGAAACCCCTAAACACATGAAAGCTCATGAAAAACTAGATGATGTGAAAATGTTTTAAATCAAAGCAGCAGGTAAAGCTGGAAATAAGGTTATCCTCACTAAGGATCTCAATGTACCACATTCCCAGTAATGCTTCATTTCCTGCAGACTATGAGTAAATCAAAGCCTACTTTGGGCTGCCGTATCTGTCTAAGATCTCATCTTAAAGAATTTATTATTTTGGCATTTCCCACATCAGCATTACCTCTGGTCCAAATTTGGGTAATGGAGTATAACAACATATTAACCAGTAATAAGCGTGAAATTTTTATCCCATTTAAAATGGATACTTAAGTGCAAAGGAAAACAAACACATGAAGAGTGTGAACGTTTCCACGGTAATAGGCAATCGAGAACTGAGAAAACAAAAGACTTCAGTCAAAAGTGGAAAATGAAAAGCAAAGCAAAGTCTAGCTAATTGGTGGCACTTTTGCTGTGAAAGAATGCAAGGGAAAACTCCAAAGTGAGTCAGGAAAAGCAAAACAGATGTTCACAGTGTCTGGCTGAGCTATTGTTTTAGCTATATAATCTCAAATCACTGATTTGATTTCCCTTTAACAAGGGATTACTTTAGCAGGCAGTTTGGATTAGCAGCAACACATATAAATAAACAGGCAACTCCTAAAACTCAGATGCCACACCAACAAAGGCGAGACGATGAGTACCAAGAAGGGGGGAGGCTAAACTTAGACACCCAGGTTACCTTGCTGTTTCACTCCTTCTCAGTCCTCACCTCTCCATTTCCCATGGGACAATGGTAACATATCACTTCCCACTTCAAAAAACGGGGAAGGAGAATAAAAGCAATATGAGCCAGAAGAGCAGAAGAAACAGTTTGCATAACACCATTAAAGGTACAGCTAGGCTTTCTGGATGCAAAGATGGCAGCCCTATTTGCAGCCTGCCAACTATTTTTTTGTTGTTATTTGCCAGCAAGTCAGCCTCAACTTTTGGTGACCTTCTGACTGAGAAACCTCCGTGAAACCTTGTGATCATCAGCAGTCCTGCTCAGCTCTTGAAAACTCAGATTCGTGGCTTCTTTTATTGAATCTATCTATCTGTGATGTGATCTTTTTCTTTCCTTACTTCCTTCTACCTTACCAAGCATTTTCATCTTTTCCAACATCATCTCATGATGTGTTTGAAGTACCATAGCCTCAATTTAATCCTTTTGGTTTCCAGTGAGAGTTCAACCTTGATTTGCTCTCAGACACATTTGTTCATCTTTTTGGCTGCTGTTAATGGTGAGAGATTAATGTATTTATTTGAGCCTAAATCCAATAAATCTAATTACTAGACCCCACTAGAGCACACCTCCTGAATCAGTGTGACTTGTGCTAGTGTTGGCTTACCATTTGGCAGTTGACTTAAAAATTCTCTGGTTGGACTAGCAATTAGACTTAAGTTTTGTTTTGTTTTTTGTTTTTCAGTTGATATATCATAACTTCATCTCAGAGAGGATTTCAGGATGAGTTGGATGAACAAATAAACTCTCAATACAATAAAACAACTCAAAATCTAAACATATACCATAAAACTGAGAGATGTAAAACTAGCAACAAGCACTTTAAAAAACACTAATATAAGTTGTGTGAAGATCTATGGTCTTCAGTAACGTGCTTCTCTTTTTTAATTATATTTCTATATCAAAATTTCTAAGTAATAAAAATCAAATAAAATTACAATCATTTACAGTTTCTTTGCAATTTATATCTTCACATATATAATACCCCTCTCCCCATTTATTTCCCCTTGTTCCTTATTTAGTGTTTTTCCCAAATTATATACCATTTCCCAAACCTTTCTCCGAACCCACTTTATATGAAATTTCTTTTTCTTACCAGACATCATGGGCTCTTTCCGCAAGACATCATCATCTCGCACTGGGGATGGAAGAAGGATGGGACCCAGACAACAGTTCTGCATGAAATCATCTGGGTCCCATCCTTCTCCTGTTCCCAGGCGCATGATCGGGCCACAAATCATTGATGGGTTTTCCTCATCAATAACCAGCCATCATGCATCTCTCCCACCAGGCGGCCGCACTTACCTGATGTGCGGAGGTCCTGGAAGTGGAATGGCTGTGCTTCCTACCCCGCACAACCTAGGACACTACCTGGCTGTGCTGTGGAAGGAAGAGGCATCACCATCATACTTCCTCCATTTGCAGAGGCAACCAGTGCAGAGGGGAGTGCTCCTGTCATACTCCTCTCCCAACAGAGACAATGCCAGGACCTGCACCAGATGTCTCTGGAATAAGGTAAGCTGTGGAAAGGGCCTTCTACAAGTGCTTTACATACTGTATATGGATAAACTTCTCTCCTTTTTAAAGTCTTCCCCACCCTTGGCATCAACACATCTCTGAACCTTTCTAATTCATCTTTTTTATCTGCTCACATTACTTTTGACCCATTCCAGTATCTTTCTCCATTCTCACGCAAACTGTTCCAGTGAGTTTCCTTTTATCAAACTGGAAACCTTCTCCGTCTCTATCATGTCCATAAATTTAACCGTCCAGTCATTAATTGATTGCTCTGACTCTTCTTTCCAACACTGTTCATAACAAATTCTAGCTGCCATTATTATTAAGTACAAGATCATCTTCTTATTTTCTTGTAGCTCTTTCTGGTTCCAATTATATTAATAAATACATTTCAGGAGTAATTTTGAATTTTAAATGCAATATTCTGGAGAGTGAGTCATTAATTTTTTCCCCAACAATTCTTATCAATTTGACAGGACCCCCACAGATGGAAATGGGTACCAATAGTCTTCCCACATTTCCAAGAAAGTCCACTTCCCTTTTGTAAAATCTTCACAAGTTTTTGTGGGATCATGTACCACCTATGCAGCATCTTGTCAAAGTTATCTCTTAAATTCAGACTCAAAGTAAATTTGATTCGATGCCCTTTTCCACTTTCCCAATTCTATCATATGCCCTATATTTGGGGCCCATTTTATTGTGGTTTCTTTTATTAATTCAGGCTCCTTCTCTCTCCAACAATACATTATAAAATTGTATTATAAAAAAGTAATGTGCTACTCTTAAAACCTATGAGAAAATCACCAACAATTTCCTCACAGAGTCAAGCAACATAAACCTAAACACATTTATTTAGGAGTCAATTTGGAACTGTAACTTTAGTCCATCTGACTACATTTGGGAGAGGATTTTCTGTATCCCGTTTCTTCTGCTTACAACAAGAGGTACAAAGCAGAACACTGATGAATCAGGACACTGCTCACACTACATTGTGGTGGTGACAGAATGTTAAATACACCTGGGTTTCATTTCAGTTGTCTCAGATGTATTGTATAAAAACTAAGTGTTTTTCCCGTGTATCACCTCATTTATTTGTCAGTGAGATGTGTATTCCAAATCAGGACTGTGAAGCCACAGAAACTATTAAAGGCAACTTTTCATTTATTTCCCCAAGCTCAGAATATTCCAAACAATATAAAATAATCTACAGAGAGAGTGCCTAATTGCCATGAGCTACCTCAATGATCAGGTCTTTAGAAAAGAGATGAAATACATTTAAAATGCCAATCCATTCACCATAGCTTTGGCCAGGGAGGCTAGATATTCAATGAAGATAATGTTAGCATCAACATTTCAATGTTATTTTATTTAGTTTATCTAGAGTGTTTTTAGACTTCCTTTCCAGGACAGCTCAGAGAATAAAACTCTAAAAATAACAGAATATAATTAATTAAAACAATATTTAGATTGAAATCTGAAAGCCAACAGAGCTCCACCAGCTACTTCTGCAATGGAGACATTCCCAGCAAAAGTCCAGTCTCCTGGGTTATGAAGGCAGAACTGTGTCCATATACTAGACTAGATTTTAACTATGGACAAACAGGAAATTTCTGGTGTAAGAGGGCACTGGATACCTCCTTACATAAGCATGTAAAAATCACCACCACTGGTATAACTCAGACTTATGCCAGTGTAAGAACAGGGCCAGTATTTTGTTAAAGAGCCATGCAAAACAAGAGGAAAACAGACAGAAGAAATGTTCCAGTTAATTGCTCTATCTGTTGCTAAGGTTCTCATTTTGTTTTGTTTTGTTTTGTTTTGTTTCAAACAACCAGATGATATTGCATGTTTCAAGGAACATATAGGGACAACTCCCAGCACAAACAGATTTTTTGTATTCATATGTAGAGTCTGGGTTCTTTTTATTCTGACAAAAAGATCTTTCTTTGGACATGTGGTTGTATAGCGTCAATGAGAATGTGTTCCTCTACATGGGAAGAAAAGCATAGGACCTTTTTGCTAGAACAGTAAGATTTTTGGAACACAGCTTCTTTATAAAAGATGGCATGCCCATTTAGGTCTGCAGTGCCAATAGTGAGCAAAGACACAGAAGAGCTCTGTGATCTGTACAATTGTCAGCCAGATTGTCTACCCAGGTTCCTTCATCCTTCCTCTCCTCCCTTCTGGCTGGAGTGGTCCCCTAGGGACTGAATATGACTTTCTAGGAAGTCCCAACCAGTAACCTATGGTTTTCTGTTGTTAGAGATCACAGTGTTTTGCAGTCGTTTGGACAGGCTCTAACTGGGTCTTTAAAACCAGTCAGGAAAAGGACAATGTACATATTCTCTTCCTCTTGTGGCTGCCATCTAATAGCTTTCATCAGCAGACTTTTGAGCCAGAACCCTCTGCCCAATCTCAGGGTTCAGGCAAGTTTCTTTGGGAACAGATGTACCTTCAAATAAGTCATCCAGATCCTGAATCCTGGGTATCCTGTTTTACTTTTGTCTTCTGTTTCCTGTGTACAATGTCTTTATAGCCACAATGGCCAGAAACATTTTTTTTTTTAGGTGACTGTCTCTTGGTACTAAAATTTTTCCCCAGCCCTGGATGGCAAGTATGGGCAAAATAATTCCAAAATAGTGGAATACAAATAGTCCTAACTATTTTGTCCAGAGATAGGAGATATGTAATTAAAAGGAATCAACCTATTAATTAATTGGGGCATTTTGTAACATAAAGGGACAACCTACTCAAATTTATTTTAACTAAAGTGATTGACATAAGTAAAACTTTAACATAATCTTAATTCTAGAATTAAATTACTAATTAATTAAATGAGAGATCGTGCCAAAGTGCTTTAAAAATTACATTTCCTTGCTTTTTCTTTGCCCAAAGTCTAATTCCCTTTCATTTTTGCAAAACTACTTCTTGCTCTATAACATGATTTGCCATTTATGCCTGAAATAGACAACTATCGCTTCTTGCCTACAACTTCCATCAACCCCAACCATCACTGCTAATTGTGTTTTTCAACTTTGAGAAAGACAGTTCATGCCAAGTAGCAACATTAATACTGATTTCAATGGTTAAAGGTGGATTTGGGCTATGAAATACCATCCCTGGCAATGGAAGGTTCACATTTTACTGGAGAAGTTGGGTTTACGCAAGTGTCTATTGAACCACAACTGAATGTTTGACTTCATAGTGTGCAGAATTGTAGTTCCTCAGTGAATTCCAAGCACGGGTTTCCTACAGACACCAGCAGAAGGGGAACTAGTCTCATATCTTTTGTGTGAGCATAGATCTTCACTTTTCACAGCCAGCTAGCTTAGAAAGAACCTTGAACTCTAGTGCATCATTACAGTGTTCAATGTTCCTTTCTTCATCTTTGTCACTGACTTCATTTATGTCAGGTTCATTAGCTTACTCAATTCAATACATTTACTGTGCTAGCCAAAAGCCATGACATAGAGCTTTAAAATATACAGAACATTCAAGATAAAAAGTTCAAAAGTACAAAGTGCAAAAAGCATGCCATAATTTTACGTGCAGGAACCAAAGTTATTACCGAGCTGGTATAAAGGTTAATTCCAATTATAGGCAAATTTCTAAGTTACCACCATGAAACTCATGTTAATACTTTGAGTGTCTTTGGCAATTTGTGGTAATTATATCTTTCTTTCTGATCCTTTTTGCAGCCAAAGTGAAAAGGACCCCTTTATGGGTTACATGTCATTGGTATCACATAAAAGAAATTAGACCACTTCTACAAGAGAGTTCCCACTTCCATTTCCATTTGTCAGCAAAGGCATAGAAATCTCTCTCTGGGGTTGCTATACAGGGGACAAGTTAGCATGTAGTACACAATCTCTTCACCCTGACATTAGCTACAAATATATAGTTTGTCTTCAAATAGCACCTTGTTATAGTGTCTGTCTGAAACTGTAGTTAACATTACTTGAAATTGCAATTCAGTGGAGGCATTTCATAAGGAAGATGGTTTAAGTCTGATCACATATCTGACTCTACAATGTTCCATTTTCAAAAAGAACAACCATGGAGAGAATTTTGAGATTGTAATTGCTTGCAATTCCCTTACGGAGTCTAAACAAAATAGACAGTTTCTTAATTGCCTCTTGTTCATACCCAATACAGAGTTCAGCTCAGGGAAGTAGTAACTATGCAGGAGATGTTGTAAGGCTGGTTTTCAGTACACTGTGCCTCACATATATGTGGAGGCTCCATTCCAGGACCCCTGCAAATGGTGAAATTTGCACATGCTTGGATCCTGTTATATTCAATGCTGGTGATGTGCATGCTTCAGTGCATGCATATCACTACCATTTTAGGTAAAGGTCACAATGCTGTTGTGGATGCTCAGAGTCACATATCCAGAGACTGTAGGTAAGGACTGTATTGATTGTTACTCATTTTCATGTAACATAATGCTGGGAAATGGTCAGTTAGTAATGTGGCAATTTATCTGAAGTCACTTAACTGGGTACAATCTATACTTGTTTTAACTGATGGCTAACCAGATGCAATACACAGAAAAACTGCAGGTGTTCCAATTGAAAGAGAATAAAGTTTTCAGAGAAATTTGTTCTATAAAGTTTCCAAGGCTTTGCAAGTATTAATATTTAACCTCCTGATTTCTGTACCATAAAGCATCTGAGCAATTACTTTGCTTGCTTTGTTTTGCTTGCATTTTAGGCTGAGTACCTTGGTTGTGATAAAATTTCATTAATGCTCCTATCGTTTTCTCAGCTTTCAGCTATGTTGCCTTCCTATGCCATGTCCAAGAGAAAGACTCACTGAAAATAATGTCCAGGTATCTGAATAGGTGGTTTTGTTCTATGATATGTTGACCTACATTCCATTTACCCCTTGGACAATTTCTACCCAAAGTCATTACCTTGGTCTTGGAATAATTTATTGACAGGTGTTCCTGTTGACAATAAGCACTCAAAAGGTTTTTAAGACCCAAATGAGGGAAGGAGATGAGCACTAAATCATCTGCATACATCAGGATAAAAATCTTTCTGTTCCTGATTACTGGAGATGGAAAATCAAATTGAGCTAAACAAGGCACAAGTTCATTCACATAGTTGTTAAAAAGAGCAAGTGCCATAAGGCATCCTCATTTCACTCCCTCATTTTGCTGTGCAGGCATCTGTCAAAGAACAGTTTAAGCCAACTCTAACTCTCATTTCTGTGTGGCTGTATAGTTCCTGTATACATCTTCAAAGTTGATAATATCAGAACTCTGTAATTTTTCCCATAATTTTTTTCTATTGATAAAATCAAAAGCAGCAGAAAGTTCAATGAAAGCAGCATAAGCATGTTTCTTATTTTCCTTAATATATTTCTTTATGATGTGCTTTAATATGAAGCACTAGCCTATAGTGCTATGTCCACTTCTAAATCTTGCCAGTTCTTTATGTATGATTTGCTTTGCTTGTAGCCAGTCTGTACATTAGCTTGCTCATTGACTAAACATTTCTTTGCATCACTCTTTCCTTCAGTCCTACAATGGAAAGAAGAGTACTTGAAACTTTAACCGTTATGGTCACTCAATGCACTAATAGTAAACAAAGACAGAAATATACTAAACAGATTGGTTTGTGGACAAGACTATATCTAAAAAAACTCATGACATCTTTGGTGTGTCATTACTTAATGGTACGTTTCCCAAACCTAGTGGTATTCTGGTTAGAGATGATGAAAATGGTTGTCCAACACATCTGGAAGGTATCACATTGGAGAAGATTGTGGTACAACTATTGGTTGTCTGTGTCTTACATCTATTTTGTCACCAGTGTGGGAGGAAAAAGTCACTCATGATCCTCTATCCTGGGGGAAAAAATCAGCATTATAAGCAATATGACAGAATATGACAGGTTTGGGGTTTGTTTGGGTTATGCACATAGCTGGACATAAACTGTGCAGCTGGCAAAAAGAGGGCAATTGGAAAGCTAATAGACATCCAGTAGGAAAAAGGATGTGTATGAAATCAGACACATGTTATGCATTGGGGATACGGCACTGGAATAAAAATTTATAACAGCTGGAGCATGCAGAAACTTTTATAAAAGCTTTAAAACCATTTAAGAGTTATTATGAACCTAGAAAAACCCAGACTCTGAGAGGTTCCAGTTACGGCAGTGTGGACTTGATGACGCTGCAAGAATAGACAGATAACTTGCTTACAGAACTGAGGCACATCCATGAAGAAATCATCATAGTAAATAGATCAGGGCCAGTTGAAGGATTCTTGGCCCCCCTAGGCAAATTGACACTTTAACATACACATACATACACCCACAATTTGGGAAGTGTAGGAGAATTTCACTGGCAACAGAATTCTCATTTGAGAAGGCATTTCCTTCATCCTCCACCCCAAGCTATGTCCCTGAGCAGATCACCTGGTATAAATGAGTTGTTTTGTGACCCGAGGCACACCTCCTACCTCTCCTTTGTAATCAGCTCCCTGGGCAAATTGATGCAATCTTGACTTTCTGATTTGTCTTCTGAGAAATGTGGAAGTTCTGAACCATTTTCTGCATGGCTACTGTGAATGACTGAAGTACAGACTCCAGAGCAGGGCACAAAATCCAAGTGACACCCTTTTTGAAACTATACTGTAACACATTGGTTTAGTTCCTGGTTTGAAAAAAAGAAAACATTTTTTCTGAGCCTTAAAAAAAAGGCACAGAGGGGTATAAAAATATGGAAAATTGCCCCCCCCCATATGCACATACTAGGTGTGGCTTGCCCTATGATATACAAAAACTACTTATTCCTTTGGAGAAAGGCTCACTCATACAATCTGGAAGTAAGGCTGTATTTCTTCCATTGATCCCAATTTGACAGGGAGAGTCATAAAATAATCCCATTTTTCCAGTTACTTCACCCCATCCACAACCCTTTGTATTCTGCTTACTTCAGCTGCTGTAAACTGAGGTCAACAGTATTTGCACTCAATTAACTCAGCTGGGGAAGAGGAAAGGAAAGGTAGAATCTTGCCCTTCCCTCTAGGCACACCTTAAAAGCAAACTGCTGCAGCCTCTATCTGATCTTCCTTATTTATAACTTTTGCCATCCTGACTACACCCTGAAGTTACTTGGCCACATGCATCCCACATTTTGGTTTCTGATCTTTTTTTCTTATAGCAGGGCATCTGATAGAGTGTTTGTGCATTTGGAAGATCTGATATAAAAATCTTCATAGATAATAAGTACAAAAAATGCAAATAGAAGAGGCAACACCATGCTAACTGAAATCAAACACTCCCCTCTTTCTTTCTTTCTTTCTTTCTTTCTTTCTTTCTTTCTTTCTTTCTTTCTCTTTCTTTCTTTCTTTCTTTCTTTCTTTCTTTCTTTCTTTCTTTCCTTCTCTCTCTCTCTCTCTCTCTCTCTCTCTCTATATATATATATACCTTTTTAAAGCAATCGCTATAACCCCCTTCCTTTTTATTTGTGGACTGAAAATTTACCTCTAGGAAAGGTGAAAATGTTCTACAGATTACAGAAGGGGGGAAAGTTCCTGAATGGTTTGTAAAACTCCATAAAGCAGTTTCAATTGTATTAATAGTCACACTGCCACTATGAGATGTTTTTCCCTGTCAAGCTAGTTTTGTATGTACAAGGAGATTTCTTTCAAAGATATGCATACCATTTCCATATGTGATTCCTTGATCTGTTTTGTTAGACTTTAATAAAAACTGCATCATGTGACTCAAGAATGAGCGTGCGGTTGTGACAGATGGTAGACTAAGTGGGAATGAAGAAAGAGAGGAGAGCATGCCACAGTCTAGGCAAGAAGGAGATTGGACTGTTGGGAGAGGGGAGGGAAAGGAGGGAAATGCTTGTGTTACTGGAATTCTTGGGAGTGGATTTATGAAGGTGGCACCTATGATGTAACATTAGCTACAAAGTGTGGGTGGAGACTAGGAGTGGCAACTAGGGGTACATCTGGACTAGACAATTATGGTGCTTTGATACTACTTGAGCTGCCATGATGCCATCCTATAGAATCCTAGAATTTATAGTTTGTTGAACAGGTCAGAATTCTGTGCTAGAGAGCTATAACATTCAAGGGAGGAACTAGAGTTTCCTAGCAGAGAATTCCAAGTGCTTCAACAAATTACAAACCCCAAGATTCTGGCAGTTAAAATGCTGTCAAACTGCTGCACTTGTACAGTGTGGATACACCCTAGGTCAGGTAGTGAGGAAGTGAAAAAAGCACAGAGGAGAAGAGAATGATTTTCATTGATGCCTACAGGGGGCAATAGCAGTAGATCCAAATAATTAGGGCTATCCAGGTGTTCCCTTCCTTCTTCTTTCCTAATCTGTTGTTTCCTTTTTAGACAGAGCTTTCCCTTCTGTGCTCTTCCTTCTCCTTCCAAACATGGAACCATCTAAGTGTTAACTGGCCAAGGGAGGAGGAGGAGTGTTTCATTTTAGATGGAGCTTCTATAACAAAGGACTTTTCCTCTTTTCTCTAGACTGGTCTTTCTCGCTTAATCACCTCAGTATGTGAGTCTTTAAAAACTGCAAGGGATGGAAAAACTATGGGGAGCAGGGAAGCTGGCAGTCAGCAACAGATAATATTGGAGGAGCATCAACAAGGTACAGAGCAGGAGAACTGGAAACCTCCAGTACAGAGGAACATCATCACAGGAGCATCACATCATCCTGGCACCCAGTTGGACATTGTATTGTGTTTTCTTGTGGTTCCCAAAATCCCAAAAGCAGAACAACTTGGAATCATTGAATGAAATGTAATGTGGGGGGGGGGAGGGAGAGAAAGAGAAAGAGAGAATACAAAAAAGATTTTTTTATTCCTAGAAATAGCCAAATCTTGCAAATGACGATTCACATACAGACACATGCCTTTTTAAAATTCCAGTGAACTGATTTGGATTTTTTCCCCTTGAGGAAAACCAGATAAATATTTCTCATCTGAAACACACTGGGTTATTTCTTGGAATAAAACCTACTTTTTTGCATCTTGGAACTAGGCTGAAAGCTAACCCTTTCCTCTGCTTTACACTGTCCAAAATACTTCCATTCTGTAAGCCTTTCTTCTTCATAGTCTCTAACTGCTTTCTATCATTCTTGGCACATAGAAAAACCAAATGAATGGTGTGACAAGGCCCACTTTCTCCTCACAGAGTAGTATGGCAGCTTCCCCCACCCCCAGTCTGCTAAAGCACCTTTCCACTTTCTACAGCTCAGACCTTCCCTTTAAAACACCACCTTTGTATAAAAAGGATAAATCTTTCAGTTGTTATTTAGAATGTTTTACTCATCCATGGTGTCTTGTTTAGAACTACTGAAAATTATTCAACTGAGTCCAAATTTATAAAAATATACTATAATCTTTATTAAAACAACAAACAGAATAAAGCATTGGTTTTGTATGTACATTCAAGCTCAAACAGATCTTCAGAATGTATATAAACAGTTTCTTTTAACTTTCTATCAGCATAAAGGCACAGATCTCTCACACACAGCCCTCTGGCTACCCTTTTGGCAAAGGCTCTGTTACCAAATCTAGATCACTCTCCAGGACCAGATTCAAAAGTGGGTTGATTCCCCCTCTGCCCCTCTCTCTAGGCTTTCTCTGAGAAAACATATCCCTTTCATTCAATCCCCCTTTGGCCAACTAAAAGACTCTCTGGCTGCAGGAATGACTTTTAGCCCTTTCTCCTGGAAGTCTGACTAAAAAACCAAATGAGTGTGCCTGCTATTTATGCTTTTTTTTTTCTGAAACCAACCCCTCCTTCACACTAAAAAGGCTGGGTTTTTCTCTAGAATGGTCATTCTGGTTGCCTGGCAGCCTACTGCCGGGTGGATTCTCTGATACCCAGGATAGCTACTCCCCCGACTCCATCACAAATGGGAAATCAGAAGGAATCATTTCTTTTGGACATCATTTAGCCTTCTTGGCTTAATTCCTGTGAGACACATCTCTTGAATCTTACAGCATTGGCATTCAACACTATTTCTGCTGGACTGGCCACAGGACAAACCTCCCTGATAGCCTCACAAAAATCTTACAAGAAACCCATAACAATATATTGTACAGAAAAGCAGCCCTTTAAACACGTATGTGCCATGTGAGACAAGAAATGTACTATTGGACTAGGACCATGATACTTGAAGAAGCACATTTCCCTATATATAGCTGTCAAAGCAGGAAGGCTCTCCTCTACCCTACCAATGAGAGGAATACACTGTGTGAGAGGGAATTCTCTGCTTGTGCATCTAAGATCTAATTGACATTGGTACTGACCTCATTTTGTCACTACTTGACTCTTCCTCAAAGCTTTTGGGGCCCCATTGATCATCATTTGAGTAGGTACGGGTTTTTGTTTTGTATATTGCGTGCACTGATTTAAATAGTGTTACATTGTTTAAATTGTTTTAAATTATGTAAAAATTTTTGCCTGAAATCTCTGAATATCTATACAGATGGAAGGATGGATTGATAGATGGACAGACAGACAGATAGACAACAGGCATTCATAAATGTTGTGAATCTGGGACCATTTCTGCACTGTTCTAGTGCTATTATTCCACTTTCAACATCTGTGGAATTTTAGGGTTCATAGTTTACTGAGGTCAAGGAGCTCTCTGGCTGAGAAATTCAAATGCCCCTCTCTAAACAGCAAACTCCAGGATTCCATAGGATGTTGAAAATGGAATAATAGCATTATAACAGTGTAGTGCGGAAATGGCCTGGGTATCTGTCAGGCAGTACAGAAATTACACAAAGCAGCCACAACTAATTTGTTTAACAATAAAGTCATTAGAGATCCCTCCAACATTGTCATGTCACTGAGCTGAAGGAACTTTGAACAATTGCAAATTTAGATCTCCTTTACATACCAGATGTGTCCAACTCTTGAGTCCTAGGTTTATAACATATTGAAAAATCATAGCCAGGAAAAGTTAGCTTTAATAAAAAGCTTGGTTAGAAGACCAGCAACATTATGAGCAGCAGTTCATATACTGTATGGAAAGATTCTTTTTTGAGCCTTGAGATGAGGTTTAGGCCACATTTTCCTTGCTTTATTGCTCTGGAACTTACACTTCAGGGTTTGTGGGGGGTTACTCCCTAAGAACAAGTTTATTCTGGAAAATGTAATAAAAATGTGTTTAGAGGGGGATTTGTTTTCTAAAGCCACTTTTGTGTCAAAGCTATTCCAGTATGCAGAAGCCCCATCATAACTGTATGGCTACCCTAACAGAAGGTATTTTGTGTTTTCAGCTGAGAGAGAGAGAGAGATAATGTCCATCATGTTGACCAAAAGGAGGGGGAATTAGAGCCAGCATGGTGTATTGGTTTGAACATTGGACTACAACCCTGGTGTCATGCCCTGTTCCCAGAACAGGGACTCTGACTCAGAGTCTGAAGCAGGGGGCATGCCAGAGGCTGAAACGTGGGGCATGCCAGGACCTGTTGTAAAGGAAAAAGATACAGTGCCACAAACAGAACATGGGGCAGTGCCAGCTCCAGCAGAGAGTCCTGCCTCTTCAGACACAGAAGATCACTTACCTGTACCCGGCTTTGCAGAGCACAGACAGCAAAAAGAGACCTGGTGTCGCTCTCTCAGAATCTGTAACTTGCAACAATTAATCAAGGCACAGCTGCACTAGGCTTCAGACCTATATTGCTCATGCCCTTCCCCTCCAGGGGTTGTCAGAGCTTATCTGACCTTCTACCCTGTCAGATACCTTGATGAATACTCCAACTGACCTTGGAGTATTCTTTTGCCTTGGAGCCCTGTTTGACTTTATTTATGACCCTGTAGTTACTGCCTGGAAGTAAGTAACAACCTGGGAGCCATTCAGTTTGTTTTGTTTGAATTATTAGCTATGCCAGGACTGAGATAGGACACCTGGAGACCAAGGCCCTTTTCGCACACCGTTTCTAAAGCGAAAGGGCCCCTTGAGCCTCATGTAAATGGGAGGAGCGGTCCATATGATGCACTCCCATTTACGCAACACTCAAGAGCCTAAAGTGGACCATGCACGCAATTTTTTATTTTCGGCTTAAAACCAAAAATGGTGCGCAGTCACGCAATGCTCCTGGGGCCTGCACGCACTTACCTGCCCTGCAGAGCCTTGGGAGCCGGCCCGGTCACACTTCCTGCCTCAGTGCTAGCCTACAATTCCCAGGTTGTGCTGCAGTAGGAAGGGGCGGGGCATTTGTGCAGTGCTCGCGCAACCAGGAAGCGCTGCAGAACTCAAGCAGTAGGGAAGCAGCAGCGTTCCTGCTGAGGCTTTTCGCGCGAGACACACACACCCCAGCTGCACGAACGACTAACGTGTGAAAAGGGCCCAAGGTTCAATTCCCCACTTGATTGTGGAAACCCACTGGGTGGCCCTGGGCATCTCACATACTCTCAGCCCAGAAAACCCCATGATAGAGTCACCTTAGAGTCACCATAAGTCAGAAACAACTTGAAGGCACACAACAATGACACTGCAGGAATCCCAGAGTGTGTGTGAAACCTGGAATTTCAAGGTAGCTAAAGTGGTTCTCCCTTCCTCACTTTATTCTCACAACAAGCCTTTTAGGTAGAAGATAGGTGAGAAATAGGGAGACAGGAAGCTGTACTTATGGAGACATAGACCCTTGATCCATGTAGTCCAGTACTGTCATCTCCTATTGGAGAAGTGGTTCTTCAGGGTTTCAGCAGCATTCTTTCCTTTCTCTAACTGGGGATCTGTAGTGTTCCATGATAGTCTTCCATCCAAATGCTAACCAGTCCTGAGCGATACTGGCCCAGGCTTATGCACTGAGCTTCAGGACGGAATGGGTATGATCTCTGCAATTTTTATTCACTTTGTTAGTCTTCCTGAGAGATGCGTATAGCTGATGCTACATTTTATTTTGGAGACATTTTATAAAAAATGTATGTAAAAGGACAACACAGATACCTGGCATGTAGATTGAGAGGAATTTTGATTTTCCTTTGAAAAGCTTGTACTAACATAAGCAAAATGGAAGTCTGGGAATATAATAAGTAGAAATGGAACAGTTTGTCCCTCCCCACAAAGTCAGCATTCTGTGGCTGCTAAGCATATTTACTCTTTGGGGGGCTTTTGGGGAGCTTATCACAACTACCTTATTAGAGGTTTTTTCCCCAAAAAAATATATTTTCCTTCTTCTGAAATCCTTGGTGTTCTGTAACAATTCTACCACTATCACAGACACACTTTGTGAGGACATGTGAGAAGACTTCCTTGGTGCTACTCCCAGGCTATGGAACTCTCACCCATGGAAAGTAATACTGGCCTCCTCTCTGTTCTTTTGCTGGTAAAGACCTTTCCTTTTAGACAGGCTTTTGAATATTAACTGGTTGCCATGGAAGAGGTTTTTTTTTAATGTGCAGTGCCATGATTTTCTTCTGATCATAATATTTTAAAGTTAACCATTTCAAATTGACACTATTTTTAAGAGGGTGGTTTATTAAATTGCTTGCTGTTGTTGTTGTTAAACCACTTGTTCTTTCATTCCGTTTTATTTTAATCTATTATTGAGAGCCATCTCAGGAGAAGTACAAGTAAAATACATAATAAAATTCAGCCAAGCTTGCTGATATCTTGTGTGTAAATGGTGCCAGCTGGACCATGTGAATACCACCACCCACCCTTGAAGTTTGGAAATAGAATGGCGCACCCAGGTGTGCAGTCTTGGAGTTCAAAAATGCATTGAACTCCTGTAGAATAAGTGGAACTGGTCATTCTAGGGTTCTGCCCAGGTTGCACCTAGCCAAGGCATTTACCTGACTGGACTAGCAATAAAACCTCCACTGTGACAATAAGAACACTGGCATACAGTTTGTGCCACATCAAAGGACAATGGGCCAGTTTAGGGGTGCAGGATTGGCTGTGTCACCAAGATACTTCTCCTCTTCTCCAAGAGAAGAATGGCCATAACATTCAAGAAGAATGCCTGTGGAGACTGTTATGGTCCCCACAGTGGCTGCCTCCCCCGGCCTAATGGTAGGACTCTGTGCTCAGAATACTGCTACATTTTTTCCATTCTTGATCAAGGAAGAGTACAGGTGAATGTTAGCTAATTCTGACAGATTGTCTAGCCCAGGCCAGATCTGATATCTCATGAACTAGTGCAGGGTTTTAGTAATATGTAGCAAACTCTTACAGTATGTACACAACTCTAACAGTACTAAATGACACTAGGACAGTAGCCCACCCCAGATTTTGCTCCACTTATTCAAGGAAGGGTATAAACATTTTAAAAGCAATATTTTGACTGAAAAACTGCCCTTGCCAGATTTTGCATCCATCTTCATTTGAAAGGGCACCACAATAATTTGATAGTTTCTGTCTACATCACCAGAGTTTATAGCTTCTGAAATTAACATTACACTCTTTTTTATTTAATTAAAAGCAGCCACCCAGTAGGAGAAGATTTGGATAGGGGCCATGCTGTGGGAGAGGGGGTTAACCTTTCACCCTTGCCAGTTTCCTGACTTAAATCCCTCTTCCTACAAAGCTGCTAAAAGCTACAGCAAGGGGAAACAGAAATGTGTATTATAAATGTCCTTTTCTCTTCACTGCAATGGCCAAGCATGGCACTTGGAAAAGTATAGACCATCCAAATCATTTGCACTTGATGAATGAGTTCATAATGCCCATTTCAGCTAAATAACAACTGCATCTTTCTCATTGTTATGCTCGTGTGTGGGTGTTCCATGCATGCACACATGTTTTACTGATGTATGTTTTAATCTGGTTTTAATTTTTTTGATTGTTTAATCTCATTTTAACTTCTATAACTTGTGAATTTTTAACAATGTGTTTTTTACTTTGTCCTGAACTGGGGAAAAAGCAGGACAGTAGTAGTAAGAATAAGAAGTCAGCTGCCCATGCAGCCCACAGAGTGGGGGACTGTTTTAAATCACTGAGTCCTTTTCTCAAGTTTCCAGCTGCCACTGTACTGGCCTTTGAATGGGAAGAAGAGCAGCCATGCAAACTTCCAGCACACCTGGATCCATTCACTGCTGAGAGCTCCTCCCTCCATGGGCCCTTTCACACTACACTGTTATAGCACAATGATTTCTTTTCAGCTGCCATGGCAATATTTGACCGAACCCTGGAATTTGCAGGGAGAAATGTTTAGAAATTCACAGCCAGATAGTTCTAGTTCCTTAACCAAGATTTAATAGAATTTTGCCATTATAGTTGAAGTGAAATCATAATGAAATCTTAATGCTATGATTGTGAAAACATAGTGCTATAATTACCACTTAGGAGCAAAAAGGCATCTCTATTGTGCTAGAATTTGTTCCTGCTGAACTGCATATTAACCCTATTGTCTCCCCGTCCCATTTCTCTTGTGTTTTTACATTGTAAGACTAAGGGCAGAGACTTTCATATTTGTAATTTATAAGCTATTTTGGGAGCTTTTTTGCTAGAAAGTGTGAGCACATCACATAGATAGCTAGATGCATAGATAATCTGGAAATGCCAGCCTGTGTTTCCTGGATCATCGCCAGCAGTTTCTGTGATGAAAATCAAAATACTTCCTAGATCCCACTATTTGTCCTGCTTTGAACTTGCTTATCAGATCTGGACAAACACTCTGCTTCTATCTCCTTCACCCCACTTACACAGGCTAAGCAGCAGTGGCCAGCAGCTCCCATGTCAGTGGAGTGGTGAATCCACTCCAGGTTTTAATCCAGACTTGAAAGGAGCTATCTAAAGTGTTGAACCAATTTTAGGAGTAGGGTGCATTCCCTTGGATAACTACTTTAAAGTTTATATTAAACACTGCATGGATTCAGCACCCCATTGATGTGGAGCCCACAAACTACTCTTTGCCCACCTCTGTGCTACATGAACATAAAAGGAGTTGAGTGTGTTTTTTTAATTCATGGTAGTCCATTCACTCATTCATTCTGTTGGAAATCAGAGTTTCCCAGGGTGTTAGCCCTGTTGGGAAATTCTATCAAACTAAAACTGTAAGGATTCAGCCTCCTTTTAGCAGAGTAGCAGAAAAAGCATACCTAAATTTGTGTATGGCTTTTCTGATCTCAAACTGACTGAATAAACAAAACAAATGCAGACAGCTTCTGGTTACAAACTTAGAAAAGTTTATTAATGGCTTCTACATTTACGTATGTATTGGGGAGCCTACATCCTAACTAGCTAATGAATAGTAGTAGCTTCGTTCTTAACTCACCATCTTCTGATGGAGATGCAAAGCACGGTCGGGGAAGAGGAAGCAAAAATGTAGGAGAAGAGAGATCAACAGGGATCTGAGAAGGGGTCTCTTTCTTTTATAAGACTGATGACCCAAGCAACTGTCCTGGGTCACATGATCTGATCACCTGAACACCAAAGGTATTTATGATCATGCAATTAAATGACAGAAAGGCAAATGGTGGCGCTTTGGCATGCAAAAGAAAAAGGAAGCCCTATGCTAGCTATGCTCACTTGATCTAAGAACAAGATGGGGGGAGAGAGAATGCTGGAATTTTTCCAACACATTCATTCATATATGGGACTGAAATCTTGCAGGAAGCAGTACAGATGAGTTTGCAACTGAATAGTTGAGATCAGGCAACTTACATATGGACTAAGGATCACTACTGATATTTATTAATATAACTAATGATGAGGTCACAACATGAATTATTAGGCAACAAATAAGGCCATGACTTGCTTCCTATTGAGCAGTTATAAATACCATGCTAGACTTACACATTCATAACTGTTCAATATTCAAGTGTACAAACATGTCACTATTGTTCTGATTCCAAATGTCTCTCCCAAACCTACCTTTAGAGGGGGCAGCACACCAAGTGATAGAGGGTCAGTTCTTCTGGTGACAGGGGTGCTGCTGGATGACATTTCCAGCCTCCAGCTGCCAGTGAGCTATGATGTGACAATCAGAAGCAGGAGTCTGCTGCAACTCTTACTAAGACCAGCAATTGCTAGTGGGAGGGGGATGGAATCATCATCCTGCTGCACCCCAATTGCCAGCACAATGGATCTCCATCCCTCTGTGTGGTTGTTGGTTGTTAAAGGTGGGTATGGAGAGTCAGGTCAGGAGACCGTATTTAGCTATGTCTGTGATGCAGGATTTTGGCCAGAATTTTTAGATAAAACATATTGATATTTCGGTGGAGAATAATGCATAAGGACAAAACATTGGACAATCTTTTCCTGAAAATGAGGAAAGGAAAATGACAAAGAGAGGCAGAACTGAACATACTGACAGTGCCACAAAAGCCTCGATTATTTCACTTTTTATTCTTATATACATATGTCAATCTTAGAGCAAAATTGAACCCTTAAGGCAAAATTCTCTTCTCACATTCTCACATCAATGGGAGTTCCACATTAAGAGAGAACAGGCTGTTGCTGCTAAGAGCTACAGTGTAGATCTGAGAGCAGAATTTTATTCTAGAGTGTTTACCATTTCAAAAATGATATTTAAAGTATAGTCATCACCTCAGCCCAAAGAAGTTACTGAGGACATCTGAACATGACCTTCTAAGATGTGCTGCAAATGGAACATGTGTGGGGATTTATTTTTTTTTTCCTTCTTGGGATTTGTCTGTTGAGCTAGTGTCCAGTTACAGTTGTTTTCTATTAGCAATGTCCTTCCTATATTTATTAATGGGTTGAGTGAGTTAATCAATTTTCTAATCAGAATGCTAGGGGATGTGACCCACTGGCTGTCTGGAATGGCCATCCAAACAAGTAACTTTTCCAAGCTTTGTACTTGATTGCCATATAGGAATCCAAGACTATTGGTCAATCAGTGATCCAGCCCAATAACATCTACCCTGCCTGGCAGCATCTCATACAAAAAGAAGTCCTTCCCACCAGCATCAACCTATGAACTATTCTAAATGGAGATGCCAGTTACTACTACCTTCCATGTGCAACATACATGCCTTACCACCAGGCTGTGCTTTCTCTCCAAATCTTACTCCCAGGCAAAGTTTAGAAAATTTAATCTCTTGGACTATGGTCTCCAGAATCCAATTTACAATCAAAATCTGCAAATTTTTTCATACCCGGAATAGAAGTAGCTTGAGGTTTCAAAATAACTTAAAATGTGGGAGTAAGAGATATGGGCAGAGCTTCCCATTCCTAGCTGATGCATAGAGGGATGTAAAGAGACAGATAGATATAGAGATAGATATAGATAGATATAGATATAGATATAGATATAGATATAGATAGATATTAAACAAAGCAAGAAAATAGGTAAGAACCATAAGATTCTCCAGAACTTTGTCCCCCAGAAAATCAATTTGTACTAAAGTATGTGACTTTTTTTTTTTACAAAAAGGCTTTTTTTAAAAAAAAATAGGAAACATCGCATTTTAAACACAAAATGCACAGAAAGTTGGGGGTTTCCATGGAAATCACATTGTCTATTTAAAAAAATAGAGGGGAATTGCTAAAATTATTTTTTCAAATAGAAAAAAGTTCCAAAGTCATTGAAAACTGAACTGAACTGAAACCCTCTGAGATAAAATTGGAATTGTTCAGTCTTGCATGCAAAAATGAAATAAGTGAAGATTTATATCTTTATATTCGTGCATACTTGCCTGGTATTTTCTCATTCAACCTAATTTAAACATGACAGAGGTCAAGCAAGAAGGCACTCATGTAGGCACACATGCCAAGAACTTATTTAATCTTCAGCCTTCAGATGTTGGTTGCACAGTGTTATGCTATGCTGTGACCCACTGGTGTCTTAAGATTGTGCAAATTTGCAAGTAATCCCAAAGAGTCACCAGATATGTGCAGCTTCATATAGGTAAATTCTTTGTACATGCTCAGCAACATGCTGAGCTTGTAAGGCTTACTTTTTTGGACTCAAGCTGAATATGTGAACTGTTCCTATTGAGATTAATCATGTGTGACATGATAGTAAAGTTTTATCTATAGAACTTCATTGTTGATTCACCACTCAGTTCTTTTGGCAATGAGAAATGAATTGGTATATGTGAACTCATTCTAAATTGTGAGCCTTCATAGATGACAATATTACTGAATTATCTAATAATTGCATAGTGTTTACTCTTTTCCCTTGCATTGTTGTTAGAAGTTTGTTTTAACATTTAATAGATCTCAATATTTGAATGTTTACCACTTTGAAATCTATTTTTGGATGGCTGGTTTATTAAATAAATAAATAAATAAATAAATAAATGTCAGATTTTGGCGGCAAGAGTTTGAAGTTCCTGATCTTGGGTATTCAGAATTAAATTGGCAAAAAGCTGGTCCTTAAGAGACCTTTCTGGTTACTAGTTTTACTTGTAACAAAAGTATATGTAGCTCTAAACTGTACCATCAGTTTCTTCATTTGAATATACACAAATTGAAGATGCTGTTAGATTTAGGATTGATAAGCACTGATTAGAAAGAATACGTATTTGATGAAATTGATTAAGTAATTTTCATTAATGTTCAGTTTGTCCTTCTTTGCTGTAGTACTGCCTCCTTTTCCACCTGAGTAGGACTGGTCTTTCCATAAAGCACACTGACGCAAACACCTCTGGTGACAGATTTTGGAGGGCAGGAATAGCAATTTCCCAGATGTTCTTCATAAAGTATCCTGGATATCTTCCCTCCATGGAAGGAAAAATCTGTATACACAATCTCTTGTGGGTTCTTAAATTAGCAAAATGTCTCAGGAGGACACTATCCCATAATAAGTGTTTTTAAAAAAGAACAAGAAGAATTTGGATTTGGAAGGTGGTACCGTCTTCACCTTATGCAGCAAATTTGTGTGGGCAGCTCTTCTCCTCAAGAGCCAGCATGCTTTGGGCACTGGAGTACAACTCCAGAGACCAGGGTTCGAATCTCTGCTCAGCCATGGAAACCCACTGGGTGACCTTGATCAAGGCCATTTCTGCACTAGAGTTTTATAGCACTATGATTCTACTTTCAACATCCTATGGAATCCTGGGGTTTACAATTTTGGGAGGAGCCAGCCTCCATTTTAAGTATAGGATGCAATGTGGTCATAGGTGCTCAGATTCATGTCTCTGGAGATCACGGGTAGTAGTATTATAGGAACACAACATGGGTGAACTGGTGCTAATTTTGTTTTCTAATTCTTAATAAAAGAGAGTTCGGAAACAGACATCCAGAAGGAGGAAAAAAGCCACACATTTTCCCTTACAACTAAGTCCATGTTTAGACTGTACCACAGTACAAAGAAATCCAGATAAGGATGTTTTAACAGCACCAAAAAAATTATTCTGATGAGATCAAGTTACAATTAGGAATGGGGCATCAAGTGAGGTCAAGTTACTATTAAGACTGGGGCATCCTGTGGAGCTCATTTGCATGTGACATTATAGGCCATTTCCTCCACTTTCAACATTGTATGGAATCCTGGGGTCTGCAAACCCCAGGATTCCATAGGATGTTGAAAGTGGAATCATAGCGCTATAAAACTCTAGTGCAGAAATGGCTCAAGTCACAGCCTCAGCCTCAGAGGAAGGCAAAGGCAAACACCCTCTGAACAAATCTTGCCAAGAAAGCCCCATGATAGTTCCCTTAGGATCACCATAAATCAGAAATGAGTTGACAGCAACTACAACAACAAGCTCTTTTCCACAGATGTTCCTTGAACCTCTACAGCCTAGACATGTTAATATCAGTATGGGAACAAGTATATATACTAGCAGATAATTCTGAAGAGCAGCCTTATTAGTCTAGTGTTTCAGCTTGCAATGTCAAACAGCAAGGGGTCCAAATAATTTTTTTTAAAAACAAATCTTTTGTCTGTTTAGATATTATAAAAACACTATGAGAAAGTTTGGCCTAGTGCAACAAAGTCCTAACTTCATCATGAAACAAAGTCTGAAAGTGAACTCAAATCCAAGATACCACCTGGGATGAGTTACAGATATGTTTCTGTTATTTCCCAAGCCATAATTCATGGAAACAGGCTAAAAGGAAAAAGCAGGACCGATCAAAGAAAAGAGAACCAGTCAGAAAGTAATAAACAAAAACATCCTTGGAACTGCCCACATGTTGTATGTTTTCATTTTTTTTCTTTTTACCTTCTACCTTTTTTCATACATTAGAGATAGTACTCAATTAAGAGCATATAAGGAGGAAAGCGCATAGTCCTGAGAATTATCTGCTACCTTCAGTCTGAATTGGATGAATTCAGTGTATTTATACTCATCGTTCAATACTTCTGCAACAACAGATTAACAACTTCAGATGCTGGGTAAACTTTGGTAGAACACTTGCATGTTTCAGCAGAAGGAGCCTTCTCAGCTGCTTTCACTGCCTCCTCCTTCTCATCCTTCTCCTTCTTTCCAGAGGCTAAGCCCTTTGCTTGAACTGGGTGTCAGTGTTGCAAAAAGTTGGCTTTACAAAGAAATCAGAAGCCAAATCCTTGGCTTGCTGCCACATCAACCATTCATGTCAGTGCATACATGTTACGTTGCATAATTTGCTCTAAGTTAATTTCACCCATGCTGGGGCTCCTCCATTAGCCATTTGGCTCATTTTATCTCACTGAAGCCCCCATTCCATCCCCTTTAGGTTTAAGTACTTCATAGGCATTGTGTGAACTGGTGTTCATTTTCTCCTAAAAGTCTAGTGTAGCAATGATATCACCTCTTTATCATTTGTAGTTTCAATTAATGTTCAAAGGTTGCCTTTTCACTCATGCCATTTGGTCTGTTTCAATGCCTTACCGCATAAGAACTTCCATATTCATTAGTGTCAAGATCATTAGTACACATATTAGGTTCTCCTTAATCTAAACGAAACTGGGAGCTCCCTCATCACATTTCAGATTTGAGTTTTGGAAACAGACAGCAATTTTCCATGCAGAGTGAGATAAATCATGACTTGAGGCAGTTTAAGCGTTTAATTGTAGAAAGGCATCCAAGGGCCTCTGTTCGTATTATATAGAGAAGGGGTGTGTTCTTGGGCATTGGATGTGTGATTGTGATGGCAGTGGTAGTGATTAAAATAAAAATGAATGGAGCAGCAGTCTTTAAATCATCAGCCAGGCATCCATTTCCCATGTGCCTTTCTAAATATTTACTTGGAAGTCTTTGGGGATGTTTTTTTTCAGCAGACAGAATGGATTTCAAGACCCCCCCCAAAAAAAAACAAGGTATAAATAGACAAACATGAAAAAGTTAACATCACTTTTCCTCTTGAGAGGCTTCAGATTTTGCTTTCTTTAAAGCACTTTTGGGTGGGTGAGTTTCTGAGGTGATCCCTTAGAACAAACTTTGCTGTGCTATTATTTGAAGAGAATACTCACATTCTTTGTGTATTAGTGTTAATCTGAAAAACATCAGATCTGCATCTGAGATTTAGCACATGAAAGGAGCTGTTATTCATTGGCCAGAATACAGATATACACTGAAAAAGGATTTGCAAAATTTGTAGCATGCATAAATCAATAATTGAAAGAATCTGTCTTTTTCCAGCTGGGTGGCTGCTTGTGTTTCTTATTTAACACACAATCCAAATAGGTTGCTATAGTTACAGTGAGTTTTTGAAATAAACTTTATTCCTTTATCAAGCCTTTCCCTGTATACAAATAACTAAAGCACACCCATCTCATCAACCCCTGCAGAAAGAGTTTCATAGTAATTTTGTTTAAATATTGTTGACACACATCTGAATCTTTTGAAAGAAATATAATGCCCAGTCTTTGAAAGCCAATATCAGTCAGTTACATTTTGTTTGGACTACTGTCCTATATTGTATGTGGTCCCTACCTTTGAAGAGTGTTCAGAAATACAAACTGATCCTGAATGTGGCAACCAGACCAGTGACAAGGAACAAATGATTCTCCTGTTTACAAGAGTTTCACTGGTCTGTTTGAGGAACAAGTCAGGGTGCCATACCTTCCAGCTTCCAAATCTAGCAGAGACAATCCCAACTAATCTTCCGTCATCTCACTTTTTTCGACACTTTTTAAAATGTCCCAGTTACTCATTCCACCTCCCACTTCTATTCCTTTGTCCTCAGCTTATTCCAGTTGCTGCAAACTGAGTTCAAAGTGCAAAAGTAGTTTGTACTCCACCAACTCAGCAGTGAAGGGGAGGAATCTTGTTCCCTGTAGGCTCAAGAAAAATCAAAGTGCTCTGTCCCTCCTAGCTTGTGTGTGTCCTTCCTTGTTAGTAACTTTTGCCATCTTGACCATGATAATCCATAATATAAAACAATAAATTGTTTTAGATAGAATTGTTTTAAGATAGTTGAAAAATAAGTATTTTTTTAACAGATAAATTTAAAAGATGAGTAAATGAATATATGCCTTTAAGCAGAATAACTAAGGCAACAGCAGAGTGAAAAAAACTGCCTTGTAACAGAATATAGAGGAGAGAGAAAGAGACACCAGAGCTTGAGCTGGGAGAGCTTAGATAAGAGCGCAGAACTTTTAGAACAGGAGGGAGAAAGATTAGTAAAATAGCTGCGTCAGGCTGACTGTGTAAGTGTTAGCCAATTATGTGCATTTTTGAAAGGACAAGGGGAATATAAATTTCAAATGGAGAATGTGTTCAGTACTGACTTATTTTCTCCAAGGAACACAAACCCTAAAAGTCAGTCCGATTGTACAATTGATATTTTTAATTGTAATTTTCGATTGATTTAATGAAATAGTCTTCTTACCCCACTCAATCTCTCTGAGTTGTTTTTCATTGGCTACATAAACTAGAGAACAGGCAGATTTGTGGCAACAGCCACACTCTAATGTTACTTGATCGCAATTTTCATCTATGAAACATTACAGGGCATGAAAAACCTATTATGACCTATGAAGCCTATTTGATCCTGCTTGGATCTTAGGATATTTGGGACAGGCTCTTCCCTTGATCTTGCTATCCTCCAGAGGCTTATTTATGAGGGAAGGCCTTCTTGGGGGCTGCTTCCAGGTTCCTTTCTAAAGGAGGCTAGACTGGCAACCTCTTTGTGGTCCTTCTGCTGGCTGACAAAGTCCTTTTTATTTAGACCTGCCTTTGATGTATAGGATAACAATTGTACTGTAATTTTGCATTTATTTGTTGTTATTTGAATTGTGCTGTTGTTAGCCATGATTTGTCTTTTTTTTTAAGGCAAGATGTACATTAAATAAATAAATGCAGGGATAACAGCAGGGGAAATTATACCAAATATTCAGTCTAAATATAATGGAACAATGTCATAAACATGTTAATGATTCCTTTAAACAAATCATCTGTGTTACTCTAAAGCAACAGAGGTGAGTCTTCTGGAGTGACATAGGCTATGTGAAAAATTGATGCCATCTTACTGTAAAGTAGAAGGTATAATATTTGCAATACTGGGGGTAATAAAAGAGACATCAGAACAGTGATATTTAAAGTTCAGTCACTACATTTTACTACATAATCACTACATAATTCACTTTAGAAGCAAATGGGAAGACTTGTCAATAGCCGGTTTTATGGATTAAGGTTTAAGATAATGACAAAAAACTTTATCTTAATTATATTAAAAGCATGAATATTTTTTCATTCTATTTTATCTAAGTTACATCAAAAATGTTATATTAGATGTAAATTAGAAATCTACTTCTGTCTTTATTAGTAGAGCGCTGTTGATATTTAGATGTTCAAGAAAATAGATCCTTATTTATAAATGAAATACATTAGGCAAGGACCACTCAGTGGGGAAGTCTTATGAAGATGGTGAAGAATAGGAATTGAATTATTAATAGATGATTGATAGTCTGTTTGTTTGATAGACTGTTTGTTCAATATATACTTTGTTAGATATATACTTATATTTTCATGATTGTAGAGACTTTCCTTTATTCTAGTCTCTGTTCTATAAAGATAAAGATATATATATATATAGTTCAATTACTACACGTACTTAAAAGATGCTTTTATATCTACTTTTTTATTTTAAACACTGAATAACACAAAGTGGAAGTACTGTTTTGTACCTGAACTATGCTGATAAGACAAATATTTAGGTACTGTTGTGGAACATAAGACACAACATCTCAAAAAGAAACAGGTAAAGATAGAGTTTGCACATACACTATTACATATAAAGAAAACATAAAGTTGGGTCCAAAGGTTTCCTTCATGTGGCAGAAGACATTTTGTCTAATGGAAAGAGACCTTTGATTCCTTTAATTGGACAAAGAAACTTTGAGATGTGTCCCATAGATTCTGACTCAGAGTCATATGTGGTCCACAGTCCCTTTCTCCAAAGGCCGATGCCCCTTGAACATTATGGACAAGGAGAGAAGTGTTGTATGCATGGAAAGATTGATCTTTGAGATCAATCAAATCTGCACTGAATTTCCATTAGACTATGTCTCATGTAACTATTTTGTGGTTCCATGTAATTGTTTCAATTCAATAACTGAATGTCTTTTGGTTGTCTGTATCCACAAGTGCAAGTCCATGGTATGCATAGTTGTAGACCAGTTTCTTTGTAATTATTTAAAATGGAAAGGAATGCTGACTGGTGGAATGAACACTTATCAGTCATACCATTTTGATGCTGTAAGAAACTGTAAACCATCCTGTTCCATAAGAAATTGGATGCCTCGGGTATTCTTCAGTGTTACAGCTATATTCATTGCAATCGGGCTTGCAAGAAATGTCCTACACAAGCTTGTTCAGGCCTAAGTGTAAGTAATATGCACTTAATGCAGGCCTTTAAGACAGCCTTGAAATGTACCTCTCCACTGCAGCCATTCCTTGAGAATATGAATTGTTTGAGTGATTGACAGGTTTTCTTAAATAACTGTATGCTTAGTGCAGAGCTTGAAGAAGTTACTTTCTGAACTACAACCCCAAGAATACCCCAGCTAGCATGGCCACTGGTTGTGGGGTTCTGAGCACTCTAGTTGGAAAATGAAGCTTTTCAAGACCAAGATTGATATGCCTTATTGTTATCCTGTGGTATTCCTGTGTGTTACTTCTGAGAGCTTGAGCCTAAAAAAGAGAGTTACAAATATTCTGAATAAATAAATATATAAATGCTTGAAGGAAGATGCTGTTTCAGAACACAGGTCCAAACTGAATTGTTACAAAATGGGGAGTCAATTTCAGTGAGAAAGTAGGTGGACCAGAGAGGACATTGGACCTTCCTTCACCCATGATTTCTCTCAACTTCAAAACTCTTTTCCCCAAACATATTTCTGAACTCACAGCCTGGCTCAGATAAAAGCAAGTGGAAAAGAAGGGGACCTATGAGAAAGCAGCCAGCATAGAAAGTATCCCATGCGTCTTTCCATCCACCTGATACTTCTTCACTTAAATCCAGGCATCTGTATCTGCATTTTAGAATCATAGAGTCAGAAGAAATCACAAAGGCCATCCAGTCCAACCTTCATTTGTAGTCTTCCAGGGCAACCTGCTTTCTAGAACACAGAAGGGCAACTAAGCAAGCTGTCTTGCCCACACTGTAGCAATATGTTATTAATAGCTGTTCTGTGAATTGCAAGCAAATCACAGAGGAAACCTCTCATAGAAAGAAGATAATGTATCCCCCCCTTTTTTTTTAACTGACAACCTATAAGGGCTCCATTCCGGTATTGTGTTTATTTGTATTTAATTTAATTCAAAAAATCTACAAAGAAAAACAAGAGACACTAGCCCAAATTGCTCATGGCAGTAGGTCAAACCAAATGTTTTTGGAATGGAAAATAAATTCTCAGCTAGAAGAGAAAAGCATGCATGGCTGCAGTCACAGAGATGAAAAGCATCAAAACTGAACAGCTTCAGAACATGAGAGGAGGAAAGTGACATTTGACAAAGCCTACTTATTTCAAAGAGCAATGGAGAAAAAGAGCCTTTTTTAAAAAGACTAAGTTTTTACACAACAAAGCATTAATTTCTTTCTCTTGCACACTTTTTTTTTTTTTTTACTTTACCTGCTAAAACCATTGAAATGGCTGCTTTTAGCAGTGGTCTATTAGATGAACAGTGAAATGTAATATTTTATTAATCAAAATATGGATTTAATTTTTGTGCAGTTTTTCTTTTCAACCACAATCTCACATGCTGATACACCCAGAATTTCCACTCGCATCAGTTAGGTATTGAGTAAAAGATTGAATAGAGAAAGCAGAAGAACATTTGGACTTCCAAGTGCTTTGGACTTCATTTCCCATCAGCCCCAGTAGCATGCCCAGTGTTAAAGAATTCAGGAACTGAATATTTGGACAACCAGAGGTTTCCTACCTCTTGGGTAGAGTATGACATATAGGGCCTCTCCACACTACACTGTTATAGTGCTGTAATTCCACTTTCAACATCCTGTGGAATCCTGGGATTTGCAGTTTAGGGAAGGTCAGTTAGAATTCTCAACCAGAGAGCTCTTTGGCCTCAGTAAACTACAAACCTCAGAATTCCACAGGATCTTGAAAGTGAAATAATAGCATTATAACAGTGTAGTGCAGAAAGGCCCATATAGAGTCAAAGCACAGAGCAATGTCTGTTTTGAAGAACTTTTCCCTGTCAGACATGCTGTCATTCCAGGAGGGGGAGTCTCCTCAAGAGTAAAGGGGAGCTTTCTGCTCTGTTCCAGTATACCAAAAGGTGTTACATTATGTTCTTTTTTCACTTTTCACTTTTAACAAGGACAGGCTGCTGCATAGGTGTTGTTGTGTGCCTTCAAGTCCCTTCCAACCTATAGTGACCCAAATGCAATCCTATAACTGGGTTTTCTTGGCAACATTTTTTGGAGGAGGGATCCATTGCTTTCCTCTTAGCCTGAGAGTGTGTGACCTACAGGTTTTCATGGCTAGTGGGGATTCTAGCCCTGGTCTCCCAGAGTCCTAGTCCAACAGTCAAACTACCACACCACATTGGCAATACTGAAGCTCAGAGTTATGCACAATTTTGTTCAAGGATTCCTATATTAGTTCTCTTTCTTCCCCTTTGCAGGGAAAGCTGTTGGGATGGGATGTATTTGAAAACTAGCCCATGGGAATTACCCTGCACATAGGCATGATCCCAGATGGGGTCCTGGACTTCTGATTTCAAAGAAAGGAAAAAGACATTGAGCAACATGATCACAGATCTTTTATGCTAGGTGTACTTTGGCTCCCAACCCCATTCACAGTGCTATACAGTGGTCAAAATGTAAATACACTTAATTCTCACTAAAGCCAGTGTTGTGCAGTAGTTTGGATGTTGGACTGGAGATCCCAAAGACCATGATTTGAATTCCTGCTCAGCCACTGAAGCCCACTGGGTAACCTTGGGCAATTTGGGTAACCTTTGGGTAAGTCACACTCTTAGACCCTTTCTGCACCTTACCTTCTTCCAGCACTGGGATGCGGGATCACGCGAGCAGCCTCTGACAAGAGGCTCTCGCGTCCGGGTCCTTCGGTTCCGCACGAGCTGCCTGCTCACGCAAGAGCCCCACCTCTTCCTTCTACAGTGCAGCCTGGGGCAGAAAGCGTGACCGGCATGACTACGGAGGCTCTGCACACCAGGTAAGTGCGCACAGGGCCCGGGAGCAATGCGCGATCATGCATCATTTGCGGCTTCTAGCTGAAAATGAAAAGGTGCACGATCAGCACCTGCCAGCCCCTGAAGCATCATGCAATTGTGAGTGCGTCATGCAGATTGCTCCTCACAATTGCACGACACTCCAGGCCCTCTTTTGCGTGGAAAATACCATGCGAAAAGGGCCTTAGTCTCAGAGGAAGGCTTGGCAAATGCACACACTCCCAAACAAATCTTGCCAAGAAAGCCTCATGATAACTTGACCTTAGGGTCACCATAAGTTAAAAATGACTTGAAGGCACACAACAACAACTCACTAATGTTTATGGTACTTAAGGATGCAGGCACACATATAATAATGTGAGCTTTAATGAAGTCATTTCCCCTGAAATCAATGATACTTCTTAAGGAAAAAGTATTGAATCAGGATGACAGTCCAGTGGATTTTGGTGGAACATACATGTGTTTCATAAACACTTGTTTTATAGGACTGAAAGTATTCCTATAAATCAGCAGTCATTTATTAACCCAAGATTTTAAATGCAGATTTTTATGAGTCAGATGTTCCTCAAGGAAAACTGTGTGCATTCCTGACAACATCACTGTAACTGTCTTTGTCCTCCAGTTAATTTGGAAGGGGTGTTTGAAATCATTTGCATAAGGTATTATCAAGATTCATTAACGAGTTCTTTAAAAATCTGTTCTCATGATTCCACTTCTTCAGGAAATCATCTACTTTTAATATTGTAGATGTTACTTAAAATACACGCCTCTTTAACTAATTAAAAGCAGAATCTGGACACTTTGGGGGCCAAATGGAATGTTTTTAGAGTTGTAGTCTAAGAAGTAATTTGTCCAAGCTCATCTTAGAAATATCCCCAAATAACCCACTCAAAGCGTCAGTGAGTTTGCAAACAATAATGTGAAATGGACCAAGAATGCAGAGGTACAAGCTTCTGTCAGATTTAGATCAGGCACCCTTTCACACTATACAATACTGTGATTCCACTTTAACTGATTTTGGCCCCAGACTATGGAATCCTGGGATATGTAGCTTAGGGAAGAGTATTTAGAATTCTCATCCAGCAAGCTCTAGTGCTTCATCAAACTACAAACCCCAACATAACATATGAGGCATTCAAGGCAGTTAACAGAGAATCATACTGCTATAATTAGGTGGTGTGCAAGTGCCCCTAGTTAGTGGAATGCACAAGTTCCTTCTATAATGCTTTCAGCTTATATGCATTTAATGTGGTTCTTACAAGAAGAACCATACACTAGTAAAACTGGTCATGAAATGAGAGTAAGATGTTGTTTCCCATGCTCTGAAAAGGTGATGGAGGTACGATGAAATCATGAATATTATGTTTTAGGATAGCAATTGTCAATCATCCCAGAATTCCTCAGGTTTATCGGAAGTTTATCAGGGTGTTCTTGCCATGAAAATCAGTAATGAGCAAAGCTGAAAGAGGGTGTTGGCTGTTCTAGCCTTCAGTCCCAGGCCGCTTCTGCACTATAGCGCTATGATACCACTTTCAACATCCTATGGAATCCTGGGGGCCCCTCCTGAAACTGCAAACCCCAGGATTCCATAGGATGTTGAAAGTGGAATCATAGCGCTATAACACTCTAGTGTGGGAATGACCCCAGGGTAGGGAGGACAAGAGCCCAGTCCAACAGCAAAAACATGCCAAGGCATTTGAATGTCTGACCCAAATAGCATCCCCATGATGGTAAAATAAAATAAATTATTGCCCATTTGATGCTTTTTCATGATATCATAAACCATTGCTACCTATAGTAAGGCCATCTGGACATGCTTAATGATATGGACAGACACGTGTGGCATTTCTGGCTTATATCCCATGCACATTTAGAATGAATTCCTGACCATAGTTCTGTACAATGTGCAGGAATTCTGCAATAGAGAATTCTAGTGGTGTCTTTATTGTTGTATGTAGCCAATGGCCATCACAACTTTTACAACAAATGGTTAAAATACAGTACAAAATATAATATAGTTACATGGTACAATAAAATAATAAAACAGTGAGCACGTAAATGAGCTATAGGTTCACTGTATTAAGAATGATTTGTTGAAGTCACCTTTCCTCTGATTAAACAAGCATATATTTTCCTGGCTGCAACTGCAAACTGGGCCACCAAATAGGTAACCCTCGCATGTGTGTCCACAAGAAGCTCTACCACAATATTCTGAGGAGAGCAGGCCCAGGAAGTTGAATTAATGGTAACACAAATATTTGACGAGGCTCAGAGTAAAGAGGGCAGTATAACAAGTAATGAATTATATCCTCTATCTGGTTGCAGCCAAAACCACATTTCCTCTCTGCAATGGGGATACATCCCTTAGAGATATGCGGAGGGCATCTGCTGAAATCTTAACTCTGTAAATGCCCTTCGGAGCTGCACAAATGTCAGGTCTTCGACGTATGGTGGCATTGTGTGGTTGACCTGAATATAAGAATACCAAATTGAAAATTGTGCCCCAATTATCTCTGCTGTATCTTGGTTTGCATCATGGTTGAAAATCCAGCTTTTGAGGTCCCTATTACTACGTTTTAAATAATTCTCTACATTAAGATGGTAAGTCATTAATTTGTTGTAGCACCTTTTTGCCCAGCCTCCGGCCTTTAATTCCTCTAACCAACAGAATTTGCTGAGCTGTCCTCAAGCTCATTTAAACTGCACCAGAATCTTAAGAAGGCCAAATCTATCCTGGCTGCTAATGATGGAATACTAAGTTCTGCCCTCAAATGAGCTGCTGGAACCCCAGGTAAGAGGCCCAAGATCTGCCTCATAAATTGATTTTGCATTATTTCAAGTGCAGATTTAGCATTTTCTCCCCAAATTTCAGCTCTGTACAGCATTTGAGGAATGATTTTAGCTATAAAAACCTTTATTACAGGTTTTATTAATTGCCTTCCTCTTGAATAAAAAAATGTTTTCAGTGACCCAATAGATCTAGCACCAAGAAGTTTAGTGACTTGCAGGTGTTGCCTCCATGTAAGTTTTGTGTCAAAGTGGAGCCCTAGGTACTTAAATGAATGAACTTGTTCTCTAGGGGATGGTCATCCAGAGACCACGTACCCTTGGGGGGTTTCTTTCCAAAAATCATGATTTTGATTTTAGAATAATTGACAAGCATTTTTTCTTCTTGGCACCACTTTCCAAATTTGACTAACATCCTTTTAAGGCCAATTTTATTTTGTGATAATAAAACCAGATCATCAGCATACAGCAGAAGCAGGATCTTACAGTTGCCAATGGCTGGGGGGTGGGGGGATGAGGAGTCAGTCATTTCTGGGATCAAATTATTAATAAAAAAAATTAAATTAAAAAAGGAGTCAAAATACACCCCTGTCTTACACCCTGAGATATGTTGACTGGTTGAGTACGCGAGCCATTTAAACCTGTTCTTACCTGTAGATAATTGTCCTGATGCAATAATTGGATAAGCCATAGCAATCTTTTGTCAATGCTTGTTTTATTCAGTTTATGCCAAAGGTGCTGCCTGTCTATCAGATCAAATGCTGAGGAAAAATCTATAAAAACCATGTAGATGAATCTATTTGGACTTCTAGAATATTTACATATAAGATGGTACAGAATAAAAGCCTGATCTAGAGTGCTCTTACCTCTCCTGAAACCTGCTTGCTCTTCATAAATAGAGTGTTTGTTGTCCCATTTCAAGAGCTTATTTGAGAGATACCGAGTATATAGCTTAGAGGCCACATCCAAAAGACTAATAGGTCTATAGTTAGAGGGGGTTGTCAATGGAGAATTCAAGTCAAGTTAGTAATCCAGTTTGGAGCCCATTCTGTCTTATTAGACAGAACAGATTACAGAAGTAATCTGATAGGTCTCCTTAGAAGCCTTCTATTTATTTGAAAGATCATATAGCATCTAAGGATTTGAAACTGGTTGTTAACTGAAAGCAGCTAAAATTTCAATATCAGCCTAAATACCTTAAGGACATCAGATCCTGACTGATCTTGAAAGCTAAGCAGAGTCAGTTCTGGCTAGTACTTAGATGGGAGACCACCAATGAATACTGGGTGCTGTAGGCTATATTTCAGAGGAAGAAACTGGCAAAACCACCTCTGAGTATTCCTCACCTAAAAAAACCCTATGAAATTCATGGGGTTGCCATAAGTCAACAGGCAACTTGAGGGCACAAACACACAAAATGTCAATAGTGTATATTGGGAAAGGAATGCATCCTCACCACTACCTGATTGATTTCTTAGAATATACAGTATTGCAGGAATGATGAAATTGACACATTATAACACGTCAAGGAAGAACTCGATGCTTATTTATAGAGAGATGATGAACATGTTACTTTTTGGAATACTTGAAGCGAGATAAAATGACCAAGATCTTACATCAAGTTTGTATCATGTAAAATCTTGCACAGTTACCTGTTGATAGTGTACATGACCATTGCATTAAAAGGCAACATTGCAGTGTACAATTGAATGCAAAGCCAAATGTGCAACTGAAGGAGTACTACCTGCAGTTTCAATAGTGGTGTACTCCTTTAGTTGAATATTGCATAAAAACAGATCAGTCACAAATGAGCATCAGCAAGCACAACAGCACTACACGTGCTATTCAATTTCCAGAACACTGAACCGAATACAAACATTACACATTCAACAAAAATGTCCAGCTGCTTCCACTGGTGAACTTACACTGTGTGAAACAACAAGATTCCAGCCATACTCTCTCTCTCACACACACACACAAACTTTTTCACTATTTAAAATCTGCCAGCTTTAATGTATGTATATTACTGATTTTTGCATTAGATTTTAAAACTTTAAATGTTTCATAGAACATATATAAAAAATATAATGCATAGAAACATATTTTATATGCTTCTATGTATATTATATTATGCAAATAAATCTGTAAAGGGAAGACAAAATAGGGATGGGGAAGCAAATGCTTTTTGCTTACAGGATCAATGGTCCACTGAAGACACTAGAAAGCTGGCCTGATTCTACCGCTGTTGAATGCAAGATCCGTAAAGCCAGGGGTGATCACAAAACTAGTCAACCAAAGCAGGCTCTTGATTGACTGTGAAAGACACATGCTATTGACCCTACCCATGTGCAAGCAGTTCTCTGTATTCACATGCCTTCTGCAGCTCTGTGTATTTAGGCCTCAAGAACATTTTTTAAAAACATGGTACTTAAAAAGTTGTAACATAATTCATTCCCGTGCTGAGTAGTCCCTGAGGCTGCTGCAGCTAGAAAAACTATTGACATGCTTTTGCAGGAACAGAGTACTGAATACTGGGGTCATGACCGCCAGCCTTAGGTGTAGAGCTAACACCACTTTTATTTCCTCAGTTTTCAATTTCACCTCAGCCAACCCACTCACTTCTCCCCTCTCTCATGTTCAGTACAAGCAAATGTTGAACAGTGTGAGATCAGGAAGAAATTTTTTGCCCTCTTGCTCATCAGGTTGGATAGAGGATGTTTTTGCCTACCTTGTACTGAGACACTATGGACTTTGGAAAATTGGCTTGGATGTTGTCATTCAGGTCATCAGCAGGTACTATGGGAGATTGGTTTCAGAACAAAAAGAGGGGCAACCTGGGCCCATTGGTTTGGATTGGGTTTCTTTCTTCGGGCTTCATGGTGCAAGGGGGAGGGACTTTTGCAGCCACCTGGGGACTATAAGTGGATTGAGTTTGACAGTGGATGAGGCAAGAAATTCACTGGACTTAGAAATGGGGTTTGGGGAACATACAGTCAAGACGATTTTCCCAACTTTGATGGTGAAAGAGTTACAAGCCACCAAAAGTGACTTAGTGCTGGTACTGTGGCTTGATTTTGGCAGTGGATGCAGCAGGAAATTCAAGAGATCTCAGCCTCAACTCTTACTTTGCTATTTTGCCCTTCTGCAGATCCTGTAAATAGTTTAAGTGGCCCATAGTTGACCCATATGTTGTTGTATCCACTGCCTTACTTCCTACTGGTACAATTTTGTTGGCAACAGTTTACACTATCCTACCATATTTAAAAGTTTTACTGCAGTGAAATGCTTCTTTATAGAGGTATAGTAGCTTTTATAAACTGTATTACATACTAGATTAATTTCCTTCTGCAAACATAAAGATTAAAAATAATAAGCAATCCCTCTGTATATTTAATGCAAAGAGTCCTGGTTATGAAATATTTCCTTTGGCATCATTTCATTTGAGTTTCTTTTTAACACAGGATTACAAATATTTATAAGTTTATTCATATCTCACTTTTACAAGATGTACATTCATATCATGTGATTTGACATAATACACTCTGGAACTGGAACTCAATGCGATTTGATGAAGGAACATGCTGACATAACTAAAATGATAAATGGTGCCTGCTTTCTTTGTCTTTTTAAAATTCCACAATAGTAGAAAGCTACATAACTTAAGAGATGATGATTTTAGATAGATAGGGCTCCCCACCCCCACCCCCTCATAGAAATCCCTGATTTGTCAGTAAATTCAGACTGTGTATACAGAATCAAAACAATGCAGTGATGCTTTAAATCATACTGGCTGTCTATAATTCAGCAAAAGCGACAGCTTTAAAAAAATAAAAAAAAATAAATGCAAAGCATTATCAAATGTACACTCAACATAAAATATTATACATTTAGAATTTTTTAAAAAACAAAACAATAAATAAGACATCCACATATACCAATACCAAGAAACAAAGAAATCAGCCAGGATGTGATGTCATCTGCATGTACTGAAGGTTTAAACTCGGGGAAAAAATGCTCCTGTGCAATAAATAGGTTCCAATTCAGATTTGATCTTTTCTACATTCCTTGGATGATTCCTGTTAAATGTAACATATCATTGATCAAATACATGTGGATGTATTTTTAACATTTAGTTTTCTGAACTCCACTGTAACTGTGAGGCTGATTTTGAACAAACAAAGCAACAGCTGATATCAGAGCTTAGAAAAGTTGCTATCCAAGAAGGTTATTATTTCCAAGCTCTGGATGATATCCAAGAGAGCTGATTAAAAGTAGATGTAATTTTCCTACCCTCCCACACTGTCTTTACACATTGAAACTGGCAACAATCATACTGAAGAGAGACAGCAGAACATATGCTGCTCAGGAGTTAATCTGTCTGCTCTGAATTTGCTAAAGAGGGTCTGAAAGTAGAAAGCAACATGGACCATTAGTTTAGATCCCAACAGACCACAGTACAAGTTTGGATTTTAAAAAAGAGGGGAGTTATAAAGCTTAGAGGACAGTCCAGCCTTATTTAAGCACCCTGAACTACATTGATTTCAATGAAATAGTTAAGTTTAAGCATGTACTTAAATCAATGGAACTTACAAGTGCTTCACTTTGGCAGAAGTGTATTCCTACATAAGATCAAAGTCTGGAAAAGTTATTTTTTTGTACCACAATTCCTGCGATCCTCAGAGGAGCAGGCTGCCTGGGGAATTCTGGCAATTTTAATTGTGAAAAGTAACTTTTCCAAGCTGTGAATAAAATGCATTTACATGACTCCTGTCAACACTACCTTATAGTTCTTTTTACCAACGCTTCTCTGATTTGCTACTTCATATGTGACAATATCGAAACAGAGGTCCAGCTTCATCTTCATTTTACCATTTGGCATCTAACTCCTTGAGGATACTCTGTAGTACTGGTGCATTGAGAGGGGAATGCAAGCTAACAAATAAAACTTGGTCTTTACAGAAGTGGAAGCAGTTCTCTTGATAACCTACTTTGCCCATCAGAAATGACTAGCCATTCAGAGGTTAATTTTTAAACAATTAAGTAGGAATAGGTTTATTTAGCAAGACTTTCTGCTGCATCCTATTCACATCTACCTATGAATAAAACCATTGAACACATAGGGACCTATTTCCAAGTGAATACACATAGAATTGGGTGTTCTTCCTTGCATCAACTGCTATGTCAACAATTATATTTGTTTACACAAAAATAATGTGGTAATGTTTCTGTTTTTTGTCATTCTTTCATATAAGGATAGGGAAGGTTTTTTTTCCTGTCACTTAGAAACTGCAGATTTTCATAACAAAAAACTCAAATATAAATCACCTGCACGGTGATCCATGGGATTAGGTCCATTTGCAGAGATCTTTGATCCAATGAAACACACCTATTTCATATGGGCAAACTAGCCATATGGGGAAATCAAAACCATGTGTGCAAGTGCAAGACCATACAATAGTGATCTTGTCATTTGGATCCAACCTGCACAATGTATTGTATATGTAAACACAGAACAGAAAGGACACTGCTGGGTTTTTGGCACACAAACTCATTGGCATACAAAGGTCATCTAGAAATGCATACTATTATCCACTCTTAGTCTTGTATCCAATTAAGTCCTGAATCTAGTCTACATAATTCACAAAATCTTGCAGCCCTGAAAGGCCCTGTATAAATGTAGTGCCCTCTAGAATGTCCTCCTCAAGACTGAAAATTTTTCAGAAGGCCATTTTTGCTTTCAGGGGAATGAGGAAACTGGGTCTCGCCAATCCTGTTCACTTCAGTGGAGATGAAGTAGAGCAGAACATACCCTATCACATTTCTAGACCAGAAATAAGAATTATGTAAGCCTCCAGATAATGTTGGAGTGCTACTCCCAGAATCCTGTATCACAGTCTGGGCTGATTAGGTCTGCTGGGAGTTACACATGTTTAACATCTGGAAGGCCACATAATTCCCACCCCAGAGCTAGGCCTTCACTTCACAAGTACAGCTGCTGAAAGCATTATAGCATTATGTTCTGAAGGATTCTTCATATACCACAGGTTAAGTTGAAAACCACCTTTTAATTCTTCTAGTCACTGAGCCATTTTAAACATAAGGGAAAGCATGTGGCATAGTCTTCTCATGAGCCAGAACCACTTTACAATGCATGTGAGCTATCACTTTACTGAAAGTTCCTCCATTCTCTGCCTATGGAAAACTGACATGTCATAAAATTAAGCTGGAAGTCTTACATTACATGCAAGATGTTTGCTCTCCAAGTGCAAGGAACTTTTAATACAGTAGACCTTTCAGAAATCCTTTCAGAAATCTGATGGAGGGACCATATGCACTATGAAGTGGTGTGGTTCCAGGAGATGACCACATGACATCTTTCCTTATTTTTTTTAAATTTTACTCAATCACTGCTGGATGTGACAGGACTCAAGTTAACTTTTCCATTTGTATCACCATTGTAGCTCTGACATTCTTCATCATAGTAAAAGACAGATATTATAAAATGATTCCAATATATTTCTTCATCTGCTAATATGAGAATCTTGCCTTCCTAACCTGTACTTTATCCTGTGTTATCCTCATGACATAGATAGCTGAAAGAAAACAAAAGACTAGATGAAGGGCAGGACGGGAAATTTCTTGAACTTGTGAATCACTATTCCAGTAACTTAGATCATTATTTTATTTTCCATACCAGTTGGGGTGCAGATATATAACCATTCTTGGAGTTAGCTCACAATGAAGTGTGTTCATAGGTTTCTGTGTCCATAGGAGTAGTCAGTGAGAAAGGAAACAGTGCATGTCATTGTTCAATACGAAAACCATTTTTCCTTTTCAGCTGACTCTCAGACTCTATTTATTGAGATAGGAAAAGCTGATCCAGAATTGTCACCTACAGCATGTAAGATTCCTCACTACTTGGCTGGAGATGAACTATTTAAAAAGTCAATAAATCTGAACATAGAACTTATGAATTGGTTCTAGGCAGAGTCATATTTACAACAGACAGATTGAAACTGGTGGGACTCAAATTGGGTAGAACTAACTTACATCTGATGGACATACTGGCTGCAGGATTCTGGGAGCTGTAATCCAAACACAACTTTTCCAAACTGAGAAATTGTCAGGACTCAATATTCCAAACAGAATGGAAACTGAAGCTTAAGGGCAATGACATCCCACAGAATGTGTCTGCAGGGTTCAAGTAACCCCACTTATTAAGATGGCAGTTTGTACAGAAAGAGATGTCAAAGGCATAAAATGGCAGCTCACCATAACTCCCACCAATTTCATTGGTGTCAAGAATATGCTTTGAAAAATCTCCCTTGCATGCCCAGTTTTGATAGGTCAAACTCTTGCAAGCCATTGAACTAATAAAGAACAAAGACAGGCTCAAGGTTTGGGAGATGGCACTTTATCAGTAGATAGGGTATTAATTGGACATTATATAACAGTAGGTCCTTCAAAGGGGGAGGGGGATCAGGTTGTAACTCAGGTTGGAAACATCTGTTACATCTACTCTTGAGTAGGAGAGCTTAAGATGATTGTGAATCTCTAGCAAAACTGTGCACTCTCAAAGAGTTTGAAGATGAATTGTTGGTTACATTGAAGATAATTAGACTCAAATGGTTCCTTTCTCCCATCTAAATATTCAAAGTGCCCAAGAAATATTTGATTTCTTTTGTCTTAGGATATGATAATCTTTCATAATAAATAATGTTTAGATTCTCTGGTTGGCATCACACGCAGGTTCATAAAATATTTACCGACTTGCTTTGTCTTTTCCAGAGCTCTATAGCATACTCAGCAATTCTCAACCCTTGGTCCTCTAGCGGTTGCTACACTTCAAATCCCAGAAGCCCTGGTGAACATGGAACTGCCATCACAGATTCTGGGAGTTGAAATGCAATACATTTGGAAGATCAAAAGTTGAGAGCCATGGACATAGAGCATAACCCACAGTCCTGCCCTTTGGTTTCCCCCTAGTCTCCCATTGGTTTCACGCAAGACATTCCACAGGGATGATTGCCTTTGGTTGCAACTTTGCACAGAGCTACCCACATCCAGACAAAACATAACTCCAGTATCATTGCTTTTCTCCAAGGAGTCCTGGCAAAAGTAGTGTTCTAAAATCATTCAAGATGTCAGAAAACTTCCTGAAAACCTTACAGGGATATAGTTCCCTGTAGTAGAATGAAGAGGAAGAGGGCTTCTAAAGCCAGCTTTGAGATTGCCAGGTATTTATACATGATCACACTCATTTCAGTATGGGCATATGAACATACATCTGTGTGCAGGACTGCAAATATATTTAATTTGGAGTTTGCACTATTATCTTGGCATAAAGAGGTACTGAAGCTTTCATAAAGAGGTAGGAAAGTCAGGCAAAATGTATTAACTCTCAAACATGTCCAAAATATATCAACTTTGCACAGAATAAATAAATGGAGAACTAAAAACCTCCCAAAAGTAAGATCCACTGCCAGTTAGCAAATGCGAATATTAGGAACATGAAAAGAGCAAATATCTATTCTTTTTTTAAAAAATGCCATAGACTACTATCCTATGCTGATAAAAAGAAACAACTGAACTCCCATCAAACTGCTAATGGACTGCTTGAAAAAAGAAATACACTTGAGGGCAAACTGAACAGTTATAATGACTTTTATGCTGTTGAGAGGCAGAGATTCCATCAATGAGGCTTTTATATCAAATGAAAAAACAGATATAGAAGTAGACAAGACCAGTATTTGTTTCCAGAAGCAGCACCAGTTAATAAATTGGCTTAAAGGAATTTACATGCGAGTGGGAGATATGGGTATAATAAACCTAGACGCTTTGGTAATAAAATTTCAAGGAATTTTCCTTCATTGCTATGACTGGTATTTGTAGCTCATATTTGTTGATGAGCTCCAAAGGTCTCATTTCCTGTTTATAAAATCAGTTTTAATTCCTCCTCTCTGAACACTGAACTTGTCCACCTCTACACAATGCTGACTTGATTGTTGCTTCCTTACTTTAAAACAATTTTCCAAATAATAATAACAATAATTATCATAATACAGGCATTTGAGAGCTTAGTTCCCAGATATATGGCACATGAAGTAGACTCAAAATCATGGCAATTCTCTTTTATATTTGCAATTCGTATTTCTTTACCAATCTGTCAAAGGCTCAGACAGTATCATTTGGCAAAAAAAAAAAAAATGGCAATTCCCAGGTCTGAGCACAAAGGACCAGGTTACAGTTCCTGCAAAGTTGGTTATGAACAGAATAAGAATGTGCGGCTATTTTTTTCCCTTTTAATCTATAATATTTACAGTATTGCACTTTACTGCACTTAATTGCATTTTCACTAAAATTAATGCTGCATCGGTATTATGCTTTTAAAATGTGTATCCATCTTTGACAGATGAATCAACCACTCTAGATCCTGTTAATCAAGCTGGCTTTCCTCAGAGATCCAGAGATCCAGAAATAAAAATGATGACATCAACCTGTTTGTACGGCACAAAGCTTCAGCTTGTTCAGGTGGTTCTGAGATAGAGAGATGCATTCAATTTGACTCCCATCCTTTGGATCACCACTAAGTTTAGTGTCTTTCTTTCATACGCACAAACTCTTCATTGTCGTGGCCGTTGTCATTGCTCCTAGTGAAGAACATAGCCTTTTGGACTGCTTTGTTTTGAGAAAACTGCCTTGTCTCAGATCTGAAATTCCACCAGTTTTGCAGCAGCACCTCCTTCATGATGGAAGAAAGTCATGAGATTGAAAGAATACTGTTGGCAACAAAGAAATGTCATCTTAATGGAGACCAGCCCCAAGGATTTTCTGAAGCCTCTTTTTTTTTCACTATAATTGGCAATTTTTCAAACAGTGTTTAAAGTTAGGCACATGCATAAAGTAGCAAAACTGGCAGTAGCAAATGGTGTCAGGCTGACAAGATGATCGCTTTTGCTAGGGTCAAACTCCAGTTGTCCCAAGACTCACAGATGCCTTGTGATTTGGAAAGTTCCCCCCACTCCCCAAATTTACTTTCTTCCAAAAGTTTTCTGGATTTTTTTTTTTAAATTGACGTTTATAACTTGGATTCCGGCTGATTTCACTTTAGGTTTAAACACCTGGTGGCAGAAGAACAGTTTAACTGCAATCATTAGCACTAAGTGCCTTTACAAAAATAATAACAATAATAATAAAATAGGATAGGCAAGTGAGTTCTTCAGTCCTCAGATCAACTGAATGAGTCCCTAACTTTTTTGAACAAAAGAAGGGAAGGAAGGAGGGAGGGAGGGAGGGAGGGAGGGAGGAAGCCCCTGCTGACTGTGTCCACCTGCAGGCTTTTGAAAAGGTAGCAATTGTCCTTATCCCAGCCAAGCTTGGGTGCTAGCTAGAAGAGAAAACTATTGTCCATCCCTGGCAACAGAAAGGCTTCTGGGAGAAGAAAATGTCAAAGCCCCAGGGCCTCTGCATGTTTCCGGGCCTTGAGCCTCAGGTCAGCGATGCTGGAATTCTTGCTGTTGCTCTTTGCTGCTGCAGCTACAACAGCAGCTGCAGAGGCGGAATCAGCCAAGGAGGCAATAGGCAGTCCAAAGGGGGGTGGAGGGAACATCAGATAAGGGGCATGAGCAGCCAAGTGGGGGTGGAGGTGTGGGTGGGTATGGGTGACACCTTCCAGCTGCAGCTGAGCTTGGACCTGGAAGAAGTGGAGAAACAACCACACAAAAGGAAGGAGACAGTTAGTGCAGGAGCTTCCAGAGGGCTTTTATTCCATTGATATGCTTCTGTGAAACTGCAAATACATCATTAGTGGCTGTGCCTTTGTTAAAGCATCCCTTACTAAAGTACAAGGAGAGCGTGGAAAAGTTACTCTTTTGAGCCTGCATCTCCCAAAATCTCCCAGGACTTTTTGCAAGCTTTGGATACAAGGTCGTATCAAACTAAGCATTGATCTACATCTGATATGGTGGTGGGGTTGAAAGACTTGGTGAGATTGGCTTTGGCAATGTGGGTGGATATGGAATGTGTAGGAATTCCTAACAATTCCTGGTACATAATTGTTAGGAAAAGAGGAAGACCTCTTTTACAGGTGGGTAGCGTCAATCAAGAAAGCCATGGCCCTGACTGTGCAAGACCTGAGCACAAGTATTGATAACAGGATGACTTGGCAGTCTTTCAATAGAATTTCACCTAGAGATCTTTAAGACAGGGGTGGTGAACCTGTGGCCTTAAATTTATGTGCCCCTTGGCATTATCTGGATTTCCAGATACAGTGGATCTATTTTAGCTCTCTAGGATGCCCCTTCTGCTCCATGTGTGCATGCGTACCAGGGAGGATACTAGAGAATACTACACACTTCACCCATTCTTGATCATGCTTCCACCCATTAGTGCACAGGTAGAGTCCAAAGTGCAGTCGTCCAGATGTTGTTGGACTACCATCTCTCATCACTCCAGAACAATACAGCCAGAGATGTGGCCTACTGATAGTTGCAGTGTCACAACAAAGTGGGTGACCACACTTGGCCCATGCATGCGTTATTGGATCTGTCTCTACACACCATAAGTTGCAGTCATGATTGACTTTCAAGAGGTCAAATAGCAATACCATGTGTATTTCTATACCACTGATCAGCTAAGTGCTCTCTAAGTGGTTTACAATGTGTTAGCTAATCACCCACAACAAGCTGGGTACTCATTTTACCAACCTGCAGAAGGATGGAGAGCTGAGTCAACCTGGAGCCCAGCAGGATTGAACTCACAACCTAATGGCTGTAGTACTGGCATTTAACCACTGTGCCACCAAAGGCCATTTATGGGAGCAGAAGGGTTTCCAATACCATTAGCTCATACATGTGACTTTGAGTGGACATGGCCTCAGAAATAGGTATGGCTTCCTTTCAAGTTGTAGTAGGTGAATTAAAGATGTGTAAGCCACTGCCAACTGGACAAAATACGCTAAAGGCAACAGATCCCATCCAATCTTGGAAACTAAGGAGAGTCAGCCCTGGTTAGTACCTGGATGGAAGACCACCAATGAATGCAAGGTGCTGTAGGCCAGTGGTTCTTAATCTTTTCTTTACCAAGGACCCTTGTAAATATAATTTGTTGTCAGGGATTCCCAAGACTTAATTTAAATATTCAAATTTAGATTCAAATATTCAAATATTTATTTATTTATTCATTTAGGGCTTGTGGAGACTAGGATTCAGTTCCCCACTCAGACACTGGGCGACCTTGGGCAAGTCACATTCTCTTAACCTCAGAGGCAAACACCCTCTGAACAAATTTTGCCAAAAAAAAAAAAAAAGAACTGTGATAGGTTCACCTTACAGTTGCCCTAAGTCAGAAGTGACTTGAAGGCACACAACAATAAAGTGCCATTGACAAAAGGATGGTTTTTCTAGCCATCATGTCTCTCCCATTTGAAAACTGACTTATGGCAACCCTAAGGCAACCTATCATGGGAGGGGGGGTTGCAAGATTTATTGCTTTTGCCTTTCTCTGAGGCTGAGAGAATGTGACTTGCCTGAGGTCACCCAGTGGATTTCCACAGTTAAGTGGGGATTCAAGCCCCAGTCTCCAGAGTCATAGGTTGGGTGTGTGCACATGCCTGCCACCATGTCGCTTTCATCAGGGATATGGCAGCAGGTGTGTGTGCAGGTACCAAAATTGCTCCCTCACTTGCAAACAAGGGAGCAGTTTGGGTGAGCTCACATGCCTGCCAACGTGCCCCTTTCATCAGGGATACAACAGCAAGGGATGTGGGTGCAGAGGGACATGGTAGCTCCCTTGTTTGAAAACTGTTTGAAAGCAGCAAAACTGCTCCCTTGTTTGAAAACAAGAGACAAATTTGGGTTAATGCACACTCTTGTCAATGTGTCCCTCAGCATCCATACCCCCTGCTGTCATGTTCCTGAAAAAAGGGACACAGTAGCAGGCACCCAAACTGCTCCCTCATTTGTAAATGAGGAAGCAGTTTTAGCATCTGCACACACACCCACTACCACATCCCTGTTGTTGTTGCTGCTGCTGGTGGTCTCCAGCAGCACAGCTTCACAGACCCCTTGTGAGGGCTATGCTGACCTCCAGGGGTCCCCAGACCCCAGATTGAGAACCACTGCTATAGGCTATATTTCAGAGGAAAGAACTAGAAAAACCACCTCTGAGTGTTCTTTGCCTAAGAAAACCCTATGGAATTCATGAGGTTGTCATAAGTCAACAGGTAGCTTGAAGGTACACACACACACACACAAGCTACACAATAAAGGAGTGAGCCTTTAAGGATTCAGAAGATGGTTGTTTTGATTTCTGGGACTACTATTACCATTTAAAGGCTCATAGAAAGAAAGGCACTCTGCCATAGTTCTGTGGCTGTGAATATCGGTCATAAAATGATCAGAGCTATATGCTCTCTTCTGATTCTGCATTTTAATCCACCTTTGCACAGGGCTACTGTCTGGACATCACAATCAATTAGGCAACAGTCCTTTTCCAACTGAACTGCTACATACTATTGATTTTTGGGAGGGAGATACCAAGTACAACAGAGTTTGGAAAAATCGGAATTGAGGAGGATTACAATTCCTAATTCGCCTATGAAGACAGCCCCTGGAACATTCTGGAACTTATACACCAAAAAAAAAAAAAAACCTTTTCCAACCTCTGTAATATCTACTGTATCCACTTCCCCCATTTCCTGTAACTCTGCACTTGCAGACTCTTTTCTTTCATGGAGTGTGATTGTCACATAGAGTCCTATCTCACAAGACTTTTATCAATCAGCCAAGCAAAATTCATGTTTCTTGGGAAAACAGATGAAAAGTTTTCCCAACTCCTCTGGGATACTAAAAAAAGGAAACACACAGGCACAGTTAACTGCAATTGCCTGCTAAACTCCTTGAGGCAAAGGTCTAAGAGAGGCAGACTTTTAAATTTGAAACAGGACATTGTGGAGTTAAATGGCTTCAAAATTGAGTAGGCATGAATTGGCATTTAACACAAATGGGTTTTTAACTTGCAGCCAATCCCTTGCAGAGGTATGCCCTTAGGGCTATTTTGCACACCTCTGGCCATTAATAGTCCCTTATATGTTTTTCTTTTTTCTTTTAGGATGGTGACAAATAAAGTCATTTTAAAATAGCTAGCTTTAAACTAGCAAGTGGTGGAATGAAGGAAGAAGGAAAGGGGTGACACAGGGTGAAAGAAGATGAGAAATAGGCTATTTGGCACTATGACAATCTTTATTGTTGCTGTTGCTGTGTGCCTTCAAGTCATTTCGTACATATGCCAACCCTAAGGTGAATCTATCACAGGGTTTTCTTGGCAGGACTTGTTCAGAAGGGTCTGCCTTCCTCTGAGGCTGAGAGAGTGTGACTCATCCAGTGGCTGAGTGGGAACTCCAACATAGGTCTCCAACATTCAAACCATGCTGGCTCTGCCTATTCCTACTTAATTGTAGATGCTACCTATATACACACAGTCGTGATTCAACTGGGATTCCCTGTTTTCTGCTTCCCCATTTCACAATGTACAGTGCAATCCCTTATGCATACCTTCTGAGAAATAAGTCCCACTTGCACCAACTCCCCTAAGCATGTATAGATTTACAGCCAAGGGGCTATTTTGTGGCACATTTATCTGCAACCATCTCACTTGTCCATGGAGTTTGGAAATGTTCCTTTTTTACTACTAATACACCAGTCCTGAACTACAGTCCCTAAAAGTAACCTTTCCAAGTCCTAGTTTTCAAGTACTGTTGATTTCAGTTTGGTTTAAGGCTTTTGTTTATCACCTCTCAACCTCCGCCCCCAGGGCTCCTGAGGTAATGTACAATGAATTTTAAAAAACTAGTAAAGGCTAGAGAATATGGCCTGGTGAGGTTAATCCCAACAGACATGTGTCATCATAATCTATCTATATGCCTGTGTGTCACCACATTCTATCTCTTTTTTAAAAAATATGAACAACACTAAGGGAAGTTTGTTTGATGCCTATTGGTTATTCCTCCCTTGCCTTTCCAGCCAGAGTCTGAGGGCAATTTTCATCCTTTACCAGGTAGCCAGACAGAAAGCTGCCACTTCTTATTTTTCCTTACATCTCTATATGTGTAAAAAGGAGATTTTTTTTCTCTGTTTTGAAGAGAAGAGCTGTGGGTATTTTGGAGCAGGCCAGACACCCACAGTCACCCTGCCTCTGTGGTATCCTGGTCTAGAAGCTCACTTATGTCTTCTCTCCCCCTCAGTGGGAGAAATCCATCCCAAACGTGGACAGTCTCATAACCAAACAACGGGGTGCTTAACACAGGTAGAGTCCCTTTGCAAGACATAAAGGGGGCTATGTTCCTGCTCCCAGTTGTCCTTAGCCCTAAGCGCTAAAGAAGGTGAAAGGGAGAGGGTGGTAAACAAGGCCGATGCCCTACAAACCCGCAGGAGGAGCTACTTCCCATATATCCCTCCTCCTCTCTGTTTTCTTAAGGAAATAAATGGGTTTGTTCTGTTTTTCCTGGTGTCTCGGTGGCCAGGGCGTTTTTACAAGGAGTCGCCCGATTTTTTTGGCTTTCCCTCCCCACGTTGGGCTTCAAAGCGTCTAAAGGAAGAAGAGGCCCTCGCTGCCACGTCTCGAACTGAGAAGGGTTTCAAGTTTTAAACGGTTTTATGGCTGGTAAATAGCCTAAAGGCACCAGACCCGTCTGATCTTGGAAGTTAAGCAGGATCAGCCCTGCTTAGTACTTAGATGGGAGACCACCAACGAACACCAGGCGCCATAGGCTATTTTTCAGGGGAAGGAACTGGCAAAACCACCTCTGAGTAGCCATGCCTCAGAAAACCTTATGAAATTCTTGGGGGTCCCCGTGACTCCACAGGCACGCACAGGGGCGCACTCAGGCTTGAGAGCTCAAGGTATAAGGTGGGATAAAAATACCCCTACGTAAGTGCCCGTGGTCCCGTGAAAACCTGTGGGAAGGCTGGGACAATAAAACCCATACAACACACAGAGAGAGAGCTTGGCCTCGGGTTCCGATGTCCAGGAGATACGGAGGAACTGAAGCTCAGGACTACATTTCTACTCTCACATTCTGTGACAATGAGGCAGACCGGCGGGACGTGTGCTTTGTATCATAGGCCAGGAGCTTGTAGTGATGAGGGGAGGGGGTGACTAAATGCTCACTTTAAAAAAATAAAGACCTTCCTCAACCCTCCACTGATCCATGTCTAGAAATTCTGATGGATAAAGAGCTAACAACTAATTTACATAATGTTTAGTTGCTGTTGAGAAATATTCTTATCTGTTACCACAAACAGCTGAGTCCCTGGCCATTTCCGCACGAGCCTGTTATAGCGCGATGATTCCACTTTCAACATCCTCTGGAATCCTGGGGTTTGCAGTTTCGGGAGGGGCCGGCCGGCCCCTCCCGAAACTGCAAACCCCAGGATTCCAGAGGATGTTGAAAGTGGAATCATCGCGCTATAACAGGCTCGTGCGGAAATAGCCCCTGAAACAGGGTCACGGCGTGCCATGAAACGATGTTCGAGAGATTTTATATGTAACACGGCGAAAGAAGTGTCATGAGGAAAAGTGAAATGGTTCTACCCCCTCTAATGCTACTAATGTTAATTTGGGGGGGGGGGGAATCACAAGTTCCTCTGAGGGAAGCCAAGGCTGTAGGGATGAGAATTGCCCATGTGACCTTGAAAGGGGGGGACCTTTCTTTCCCGCTCTTTTCGACGTTCCCCCTGGCTCCTGTGGGCGTATCTTTATCAGCGCGCCTTGATCCGCAGCAGTGTGAAGCATTTCATCCCACAAAGAGATAAACGTTACCGCTGCCATTTGTGGGAGAACCAGCTTCCGTAATAAGGACAGCCGAACCCGAAGGAAATGGTGGCAAGCGCCACCCCACACCCCTCTCCCCACTGCCGCAGGATATAATTCGAAATAGAAATCGAAGGGGCATGGATTTGGCTTCTCCCTACAGTTTATTTCGCGCATTAAACCCCACTCTGATTTAAGGCTCACGGCGTAAATCAGTTTTACTGCATTTGTTCTGTGAGAATAAAGCGCCAGTGTCAAGAGTTTGCCAAAGTTGTTTGCGGGAAACTACAACGCCCTGAATCCTCCATTTCCAATAGCTGTGCTGACTGGAGTATTCTGAGAGTCCTGGTCCAGAAAAGGGACCGGCTGAAACTCCAGGGGCCAGTTTTTCTTAAGGGTCTTTGAAAGAAACAAGTAGGTTAAAAATCAAACCCGTGCTAAATTATGTGGCGCAGGTGGATGGAAGATTTGGGGAGATTATCAGGTGTACACGGCCCAGAAGCTAAACCGCCTTCATTTCCCTGGGTCTGCCTGCCTCCCAGTCCTTGGCCATTTCCGCACTGGGCTGTTATAGCGCTATGATTGCGCTTTCAACATCCTATGGGATCCTGAGGTTTGCAGGGCCCGCCGGCCCCTCCCGAAACTGCAAACCCCAGGATTCCATAGGATGTTGAAAGCGCAATCATGGCGCGATAACAACCCAGTGCGGAAATGGCCCCTGATTCCATCCCACCGGGACATCATCTTTACTGCTGACTTATTAATGCTTTCCGCTCTCTCTTGTCAGGCTAATAAAGACTGATTCGGTGCTCCTGGGGCGGGAAAGATCATATCTCCTGCTAGAGCAAAGCTTCGCTTTCATGTTCTGTGCAGCACCAGGCACCGTGCCAGAGCAAGGGCCGAGCTAGCGTGTTACATAGAAAACCTACGTTCAAATCCCCGCCCCCCCAAGCAACTAATATATTTATAAAGAGCTTCAGATTCGAGTGTGCCCTGTGATCCATGCGCCTCATATGACCAGAGCTTGGGAAAGCTCTTTCTTGAACTACCCTTCTCATAATGCCCCAAACCAGCACGGAGTTGTAATACAAAGAGCAATTTTTCCAAGTTCTGTACGTTGGTTCTTTGTTCCATAAAAGGTGTCAGCAATATAATCCCTCCTCCAGTGCAAAACGCCTTTTTGAGGGCAGGTCCATCCCGTTGGAATAAGCCCCACCGAACTCAATTGAACTGACTTTGGGGGAGACATTTATGGAACTACACTGAGGGCTGCAACAATCCATGTTTTAGGTTGTGTCCCCTCGGTGACAAAGCACCTCATGCTGCAGAACGTTCTTGGTAGCAATAACTCCCCGCTTAGTACCTCCGGGAAAAGCACCACCCCTCCCTAACTTACTCCAGAGGGAAGCTGTGTGGTTAAACCGCTTCACTGGGTTCCTTCCGAAGTGGACAGGATACAAATCTACCAATTTGTGGGTGAGCAACATAAACAGCCAGCAGTTAGCACGGAAGATGACTTGTGTTGCAAGGGGCGAGATTTCTTCCTCTTTGTACTGCAAAGCACGTAGGGCTGTTTTGAGCTAGTGTAGTCTAGTGGGTTCAGCATTGGACTACGTCTCTGGAGACCAGGGTTCGAATCTCCCATCCGGCATGGAAACCCCCTGGGTGACCTTGGGCAAGTCACATCCTCTCAGCTTCAGAGGAAGGCAAATGCAAACCCGCTCTTGCCAAGAAAACCCGGTGATAGAATCGCCATAAATTGGAAACGCACACAGCAACAACAAGGGCTGTTCTCCTGTTAGGGAACACCTACTCTTGGCAGGCAGAAATTCAGCACATCTCCTACACTGATCAAAGGAGGAGGCAGTTATATCGGTTGAATTTCTAAGTATTATTCAACTATTCAGAGGCAAAGGTGGTGATATAACCGTGGAGATCACGTGTGGAAATGCTGGCTCTTATTTTTGAGGACTGGCAGAAATAACCACATAAATGCTTTTTCCGGAATAATGCCGCCCTTCAACAGTGCAATCTAGGGCTGCCAAAGTTAAAACAAAAGAGGGCTCCTGTATTTTTAACAGCTGTGCGGAAGAGGGTATTTCAGTCGGTGGAGACTTGTTGGCTAAGTAACATGCTGAAATTCTTCCTTCTGCATCACTGTTAAAGGAAGAGACGCCCTATTCTGTTTTTTACTGGGCAGTTCTATATGCAGTTGCTCCGTTTCACTGAGTTCAATGGAGCTTACTCCCAGAAAACTACACATATATCTCAGAGGTGGGTAACTGTAACTGGCGACCCTCCAGATGCTGTTGGACTGCAGTTTCCTTCAGTCCTGACCAACACATTCAACTGTGAGTTACAAATGGGAGTTGCAGTCCAACAATATCTGCAGGGCGGGGGGTTTGATGGGCGGGGGGAGCGGAGAGACGAGTCCTCACTAAATTCAGTTTTCAGTCCAGGGCGTCAGTGCCATAGACAAGGAAGAAAATCACAGTGATGCCTCTGAGTGTGTACAGAGAGTGCCCCCTTCTATACGAAACAGCTGAATTCTTCTATTCCAGTGGCCTGTGGACAGATGTGAAGCTGTGCCTGCTTCCTCTTTGTCAGGCCCCAGGACTCCAACTCCCATCAATTGGTAGGGCAGATGGGAATTACAGTCCAGCAGCAGCCAGAGGACACACTTTTCCCCGCCCAGCCCGCAGTCAGAGGGATAAAAATGGCAGCCCATCAAGGATCAGAAGGAAAAAAAACGAGCTACCTGCTGGAAAGGCATCCTCAGGGCGCCCATGTTGACGTAGGGGGCGACTCGGCAGGCGTCTAAATGGCTGGCCGTCCCCAAGATGACACCTGCAGGAGGACAGAGGGCTGGATGAGGAAGGAGCTCCGCGCCAAGCGCCGCGCACACACTGCCCACCTCGCCTCTGGCGCCCTCCTTAAGGAGTCCTCCTACCCACCTTTATGCATCTGGTTCTCTTGCTTTCGGCACTTGGCTCTTCTGTTCTGGAACCAAACCTATCAAAAAAGAAGAAGGAGGGGGGAAGGCTGGTAATAAGAAGAATACTGACTAACTAAAAGAGTAGCTCGCTGTCAAAACTTTCCCGAAAGCTGTATGGAAAGAGAGGGCTGCCGGAAACGCAAAGGCAAGGACTTCTGATGCATACACCTGCCCTCTGACTACGGACGTCCTCAGGGCTAACTGAGACATCTTTTTAAGGCTGGTGGTATTGGAAAGCAGGTAGCAAGAGGCTCAGAGCGGGAGCCTAAGCAGGTTTTTCGCTGAGTCCAATGGAACCCTACTCGCAAGGTCTGTGGGTGTGTCAATATTTGTATTATATACATACATACAAACATACATAGGTATATGTATGTATGTATATATTAAAAAAATCTACATCTAAAGAAAGATAGCAAGTTACTTCATGAAGGGGTAGAAGCAAAACTTCCCATTGTGTCAGAAACCACTTAAAGTGCCATCAAAGTGCATTGACTTTTGCGTCTTCCAGAATTCTTCATCAAACTAAGGCTATAGCCCCTGCTACCTAACCTGATGAAGGCTTTCTGATAAGCAATCTGAGTTCTGAGAGAGGGAAGAAGAAAGCGAAAAAGAACCAGGGAAAACTTGATTCCTGTTTACCACAGTCAGAGGTAAGCCCTGCAAAGGCGGTGGTATGGTGCGGGATAAAAGGTCGCATTTAAACCTGGATACCTTTCGCACCACGCAGCTGTAAGCCTTCAACTGCCATCATTCCATCCTGTGGAATTCTGGAATTTGCACTTTAGGGAGGGGCATTTAGACTTCTCATTCAGATCTCTCCAGCGCGCCTCCAAACTAGAAAGCCTAGGATTCCATTGGAAATAGCTAAGGCAATTAAAGCCAAACTGTAGGGCTCGAGTTGTGTCGTGTGATTCTAGCCTTGACGGTTAAACTACCTATAAAGCAAGCTTCTTTATACTGACTCGGGCTCATCCAGTCCAGCGCTGTCAAGGCGGGCGGACCACAGGGGCTACTCAGGGTTTCGGGCAGGGGGCTTGCCCAGTCGTACTTGGAGATCCTTGCTGCTCCTTCGTGTTTTCCTATCTAGGTACAACCAGTCCTGCTTAACTTCCAGGATCAGGTGTATTTAGGATGCTGAAGTGGCAAGACGTGGAGGGGGGAGCATGGAAGAAGACTATAAATCCAAATAGTCTAGTTCAATCCAGCAAATGAAATCCAATTCAACAGCCTCCAGCCATTACAGAAAGGGGCCAGAATCCTCCAGAAGTAGACTGGGTATCATTCCTGCTTCTGTGCCAAAGTCATGATAGGAGTGGAGAAAAGTCCTCAGCGTCCCCTGCTGTAAACTGGGAATTTTACATCTGGGATGCTAACCATGTTTACTCGAAAGAAAGTCCTCCTGGTTTCAATGGAGCTGTCTTTCAAGGGAGAGTGCCTAAAAGGGGCAGCGGTCCTGAGTTCAAAGTTGGAAAAGCACTTGGAAAAGTTACTGTTTGGTGACTGAAAGCATCTCCCAGCCAGCAGGAAGAACAGCTAGGTTAGCTCGGGGACAGTCCGAGTAACAATCTTAAAAGTAACTTTTCAAGTGGCACCCCCTTCCCAAACAAGAGCCTCTTTCGGTCAGTCAGGCCGGTTCCTAACGAGATTTTTTTTCCACAAACAGAAGAAAATGCTAGGACGCGCCATAATTTGAACGGCATCGGGCCTCCCAAGAGGTATGAAGCAATACAGTGACCTGTATATGCTACAGTCATGAAGGATGTGGAAAAGTACAGTTCACGCAGCACACCAGCGCGTGAAGGAGCAAAATAGGCTTTCTACCCGCCATCTCTTTTACGTATGACATTTTATTTAGTTCCCCAATAAGTAAGGTGTTCGATCACGAGTTCACACCTACAGGCAGAACTGGTCGGTGCTCGTTTACCACTCCGCGGGAACTATATATATCTAGAAGGGGTCAGCAACCAACACGACAAGCTGATCAGTTGGATTTCGAGGAACAGAGAGAAGGGAGCAGATTTAACTTCGAGCAAGCCAGCGTCTTTTAAAAATGCTTCTTGTGGTTATTCTATTTAGAAAATTGCATTAACAATATAGGGCCCTCCCACGCGAGAAACACAGGCCATTTCTGCACTAGACTGTTATAGCGAGATTATTCCACTTTCAACATCCTATGGAATTCTGGGGCTTGCAGTTTAGGGAGCGGCCTTTGAGGACCCTTCCTAAACCACAAACCTCAGGATTCCATAGGATGTTGAAAGTGGAATAATCAAGCTATAATAGTCTAGTATCCAAATGGCCACAGGTTCTTTAAGCAAATCGTTTGGTGCCTTCCTCATACCCGAGTGCTGCATAGGCTCCTTAAATGGTTTACAGGGTAAGCCAATACATGTGTGGTCGAAAGGAAGTTCTATTAAATTCTTGCTACAGGATTTAAAGCCTTTGAAACAAGGGCCACTCTGTCAAACAAGTGATCTAGCCAGAAATATAGAAGAGAGGGGGACCTTACACCTTTCTCAAGGGTGCTCCAGGGAACAGCAGGGAAACAGACGTTCCAGGCCAGGGACTGGGCAGAATCTCTGATCCGTAGAAGGCTTGTTCCTTCTGACTTGTACAGCCAGTTCATTCCAATACATGGTTGACGGGGCTCAAGGAAACAGACACGCAGTTGTGGCCTTCACCCCTCAACGGTCTTTACCAAGAAAAGAGGTACTAAATGTGTGGGAGCTCCAGCCACCCTTGGAGTACTTCCATCACCGAGATAAGTTTTGACGCACATGCTCTCTTCATAGCCAACCCACTCCAAAAAAAATACAGGTTTTGTCCACCAATAGCCGCAAGCAGAATCTAGAAACAGCCATCAGCGGCAAGTATGGGTCTTTTGTAAAGTTAATGACCACTACTAGCTCATTAAAGACAGAGTCACTCTGCCATTTTTTGGATTACAAGGAAAATAAATTCATCACAATATATGACTGCTACGAAAATACATCTTCATCTTCATCTCCTATCGCAAACTAGGAGGGCAGCGAAACTAAGAGGGAACAGGGAAGACTGAGAGCGCTAGTAAATTAAATTAATCAAAACAATCCTGGCCTTTTAAGACCGGGAGTTTCCGCTTTACTACTCTATTCGATCATTACTGATAGACAATAGACAAGAAACTCTGTTTCGGCTGTGATTTGCTAGGCAGGAATGCAATTTTCGGGAACTTGGGATGAGCCAGTTAGGAAAGAAATACGAACTTCGGAAAATAACTTTTAAAAAAAATCCCAGAATCCCCGTGGTAGCGGGGGATTCTGGGATCTGTAGCAGAAAACGTAAATTTTCCAAAGTGTTACGAGGAAGCTCGGCCTGTTTTGTCTTCAACAAATACGCATGTGCGCACACGGGTGGTATATGGAAAATATGGCGGATCCCAACATCCAGCGGGGCATTTGGGATTCCCAAACGCGACTCCTCCTCCCTCCCCTCCCCTCCCCTCCCCTCCCCAACACACACGCCGCCTTCACGTGCTAATTGGAATTGGCGGAGAACTAAGCTCGGCCATTGGCTCTTACGTCTTGCGCGTCATCAGCCGCGTCCCTCAAAGGCCAGTCGGGCTGAATGTGGCTCTGTGTTGCTTTTGTGGCCAACGCACAGTGGGACGTTCCCTCGACTTTCTCGTTACGGCCATTGAAAGACTGATAAGGCCATTTCCGCACTAGCCTGTTATAGCGCGATGATTCCACTTTCAACCTCCTCTGGAATCCTGGGGTTTGCAGTTTGGGGAGGGGCCGGATTCCAGAGGAGGTTGAAAATGGAATCATCGCGCTATAACAGGCTAGTGCGGAAATGGCCTTAGTTTCTCTCCGCTCCAACCGGTAACCTGTTTTAGGGTCCCACGGAATTCTGAAAGTTCAGTTTACGGTGGCACTCTTCTCCAGTCCTTTCCTTGAAATCATTTTTATTGTTGAATTCCACCGTCCTAGGAGTATTTCGCTATTACTTCTAGTAACTCAGAATTTTTGTGCTTCTTGGTATAAATTCTGGGAAGGTCTTTTTTACTTGCCAACCGATAGATGAAATCATTGATCTACTCGACACTTAAATCCAAAGTCATTGTTACACTTGTTTACCCGGAAGTAAGTCCCATGGTTCGGTAGGGCTTACTCGCAAGTCATGATCCTTAAGCAGATGAGGACAGCCTTACCACTGACTTCCAAGTAAACATGGATACAAAGGAGCTGCACCCTTAAACCTATTGGTTCTCGCAGAACTTTCCAAAGATAAAAGTAGCCCTGTTACTTAAAAGTAGTCCTGTTACGTTACAGGAAAAACAGCAACGCATATTGCTACTATGAAAGTTTTTGAGACTTAAACCTACTTCATTAGATGGAAGAAGACACTTTGATTGGAAGAAACTGCAGATTACTCCCGAGTAAACGTGCTTAGGATCTCGCTACGTGGCGGCGATCCTAAATGCTTCTTTGAAGACGAAATAAAGTTGGGAGATAAATACCACTTACACGAAAAGGAAATTCAACACGGCGGCAATTTCAAACAGTTTGAGACGCCTTAGGAAAGAGAATGCAAATAATCGAACTGATATTCAATAAGATCCATAGATAGATAGGTAGATAGTCATGCCACTGTGCTGTGGAACCTTGTTTCCCGCTTTCATCATTCTTGCTTATTTTAAAAATGTGCTTTACTTCCAGCTGACAATCAAAGCATTCCAAATATGGATTGCAGGAATTATTTCTAACCATGTCATCAGGATTTATTTCAATTTTTTTTTTAAGCAATAATCCTCCACCCACTTAAATCCGGAAACTCCTATTTTATTATAAATTCGGAGGTGTCCCTGTATCTTTTCAGAAACGGCCTGCTCCCGGGAGACAGGGAGGAAGAGGGAGGGATGTTACAAATCTGTTTAAAGACTTATGCCTCTCGTCAAGGACTCCGAGTAACCACCTCCGTCCGTCTGCGGAGCCAGAGCCTATTGGGGGAGTTAAGTAAACAACGCTTCGCCCCGCCCCCTCCCAGTTCTTCCACTGGCCAAGTTGATCAGACTGTTAATTAATACAAACTGCACTTCCTACATCACATTTCGCCTCAGAGCTTTCCTCAATTGCCTTAATGATGGCCATTTACAACGGAGTAATTAGTGCAAAGAAAGGCTTCCAAAGACATTAATTATCCAAGGGTACTTGAGTGGGTTTCTTCCACAGGAATTGGCTGGCTTTACGTGGGAGCACGTGAGTTGGTCACCTCCCTCCCTTACACACACACACACACACACACACACACCCCTCTGGTTGGATCGTCAGTAGGGGATGCCTTGAATTAAAATCATGGAGAGGGGGAGCTCGTTTCTAAAGGCGCTGCTCCCTCTGCTTTTCCTTCCCTTCCCCAGCAGGTATGATATTTCCCTAACACCGTGAGGTTCCCCCAAAGAACATTTTCAAAGGTCTGTTGGAGAAGAGTTGGAGCTGTCCCATTATCCCCACCTCACCCCTGCTTGATTTCAAGGGAAACTTCAACGCCGGAAAAAACTCTAATTCTCTTTCCTCCCCACCAGCACTGCCTTAGGAACAAATGCCAGTGATTTCCGTGAAACTGATTTCCACCTAGGTGTATTGAGACTTACAGCTTGAATCAATTTCCATCCAAAGATTGTGGCTTTAACTGGGTTTGGTTTTGACAGAGAGCTAAAGGAACGCCTCTCGTTAACCTAATTTTCCGCTCCCCCCAACGCCACGAGTTGCCGTAGATATTATTTGATCGTGTTGTTGTGGTTATTATTATCTCAACGGATCTTTACATAGCACAATCGTATGTCACTATTATTATTAATTGTATGAATATTATAATTTTAGGAATAATAATATCATCCACGTGGAGTCCAGGCTGGTGTAGTGGCTTGGGCGTCAGACGAGGATTCGAATCCCCTCCGGGCAGTGTAAACCCTGTGGGTGATCTTGGATAAGTCACACACTCTCAGCCTCAGAGGAAGGCGAGGCAACCCCCCCTGAACAAAACCACGAGACAGGCTCGCCTTAGGGGTTGTGTAAATACCAAAGGGCTTGAAGGCACACAACAGCAGCAACAATAACAACATTCCTTGTTAAGGGCAGAGTTTGTGAGTCATGCCTGTGAGGTTACACCATTGTATCTCTGAACTCAATTTATTATCCTCCCAGAAAATAGGGCATAGGATTGCAAACTCAACTATATTATTTTAATCTGGATTAATTAATCCGGATTAATCCCAGGTTTGTAAAACCATTTAACATCTCCCATTCGTTTATACGAATTGTGCCAGAGGTGTACAAACTGAGAGGCTTCAGCAATGAGGGATAACTGGCCATCCAGCAAAAACTTGAATTCCTGCCTTGACTCCTTTTTTTTTTTTTCCCCAATCAGGAAAGATTCTGGAATCATCAGAGGATGATCTCCCCAAGGCTAGTGAGGAGCGGAGTCCCTACATCACCCTGTCAGGATATAACCTAAATTAATCGGAGGTTCTTTTGAGGAGGGGGGGTCTCTTTGCCACTCTTTTGGGGGGAAAGGTCACTAGTATGACCAAGCAACCTTGTGGACAGGGCGTATCTTATTCGCGTTAAAAGCTAGCCAAGGGCGCAAAGGCGCCTCTTCTTTAGCAGGGGGTTTGGGGCCAGGCAACCGGCAGCGGGCGCGGTCCCCTTCCCTTTAAAGGCCGGGAGAGAAGAAGGAGAAAGCGAGGGGGGAAAGGAACCGAAGTGATGAATTAGCCGGCGCGCCGAGCCGTCATAAATCAGGCCGAGTGTGATTCCCGATCAATTCCAACTAGTCATGAATATGCTAAGTAAAGCGCGGGACAGTGTTTTAGACAGTTATTTCTTCATTAAGGATCACTCAGTGATTTCTTTCGCAAATGCTCTAATCTGATTTCCTTTTGATTTCCATTAGAGACAGTGAATAATGACATTTAATTTAGCCCTGCGCCCATAAAACCCAAAGATATTTGCTCGTAATTGAATTACTGCCTGCTCCTCACTATGGTCTCATAACTTTCAATTATAACCCTGACAGCTGGGCGATATGAGTTGCCGGTACAACACTAAAAATAAAAGGTTAATAAGGAGTTGCTACCGGAGGAGCGCCAATTTATTTACAGCACATTTCCACACTAAATTGAAACTAGATCCTTTTAACAACAAGGGACAGGCGCTGCTGACTCGGATTAGGAGACAATTCTGAGAGAATTACAGTGACTTTGGGGTGCTCTCTCCAAACTTCTCTTTTCTTTTCTTCTTTTTAACCAAAAATAAAAAGCTGACTGAGTTTTATTTAGCTAATCAAACGTGGTTTATGTTAATTGAGAATCTCCTGGCTTCTGTCGTCTCAGAACGGCTTTCTTGATTCCCCCTTCTTCTTCAGACTTTTGAAAAAAAAATTGCGGGGCAGGATAAGATTAAAATATATGATTCTGATTAGAATAGCCACGAGGATGGGAGGGAATATTTCAAAACCTGCAAACTCTCGAAAAAGCCCGTTGTCTATCCTCTTGTCTGATGTTTTGTGCTAGTTAAATTTGTGTTTAATAACAGTATTTTAAAAAACCACGCGGATTTCCTTGTAACTCTAAATATCTTACTAAAGTGCCCGGCTGCACTCCTAATAAACTGCTTGAAAGAAAAGAGTGTGGAATTCAATTACAAGTAATTTATTATTTTAATAGAAACTCTACAAGAGTGTGTGTGTGTGTGTGTACACACACACACACACACAAAATGTCCATCAAGGCTCTAACAAGAACGAGAAAGAGGCTCCCGGAGCTGGAAAGATGACATAAAAGTTGATGTCGCCTTCAGCCAGAGTTTAATCTTTTCATTCGTTTATCTCGGGCGACTCGATCAATCTTCGGCGATGGGAGGGAGGAAAGTGGTGGAAGCCCTTTTCTAGCTCGCCCTCTGAACACTCGTTTGCTACCTTTTCGCTCCTTTCCAGGAGCAGCAAATCAACACACGCGCCAGTGCCGTTAATTGGAATTAAATGTATTTATTTTTAATAAAGACTCTTCGGGGAGTCCTGACTTTTCCATTTATTTTGTGAAAAATTTCCAAAGAAAGGTGTTTTAAAAAAAAGTGTAAGTGGCAGGTTTGTACGGGGAGGGGGGATGTTTCTAAGCTCTTTGGACATCTAAATCGAGTCCCTAAGGGATGGAGACACACATGGAGAATCACACCAAAACGCTTAAGGTGAAAACAAACCCCACTGAAACGGGGCGGGACCATCAGAATGAAAACGTTTGAGATGAGGGGTCGAGGCTATTTCTCAGTATGGCTATCTCTTCTCCGCCCTCCCCCCAAAAAAAAAACACCAGGGAAATTGAAGTGCGATTCATTAAAATGGGGAGGGGGGTCTCACAGCAAAGCAGCCAGGATTAGACCTCGAACGGGGCATGATCTTCTTCACGCGTCTTTGACCCTGAAGTCAGGCTCCCAAGCTCCACAGGTTGATCTGATTAATTCCGCTTTTTGCGTAGCATCTGTTTGAGGAGATCGATGCTACCCACACAGTTAGAGCTTCCTATTTCAGGCTGGATTTTGTTCTTTTCAACCTGGTCTCTTGTGAACAGCACTGAACAACCGATTTTCTTTTCTATTTTTTTTTAATTCGTTTTAAAAGATTCCCCTCTATTTCAGTGGCACATATTCCCTGGCCGAATTATCTGCAAACAATCCCAAAATATTCTTGCGGATTTGGAGACATTATATTTTAAAGAGAGGTCGGGGCGGTAGGGGAGATAGGAGCAGATGGGGCCCTATGAATTCATATCCTTGTTATGCAAGTCAAATGGAGGCCTGTTTCCCCCCCGGCTCTCGATAATCCGGTCCCAAAGCACCCAGCCAGCCTCGCCTGATCCACACCAATTGTTCCTAGAGGTTGCTTTCCTTTCCCTCGCTCAGAACGGGGCCACAAGGAGGGGGAAAGGTAGGGAAGGAAGCCAAAGGGGATTTTTTTTAAGCTCCTGGCCAAAGCATCTTATTGGTTAATATTCGACAAGGAGGACACTTCGAACATTCCACGGAAACTGAAGGTTCGAAGGGTCGAGAAATGGAGAGAGCAGCACCAGGGGCCGGAATTTCCTCTCCCCTCCCCACTACCATGCATTTCCCAATGCTGCACGCCACGAGGGGGAGAAACGAGGACGGTGTGCTGGAAAGATCCGGACTTCTAGGCTTACCTGGACTCTGGCTTCGGACAACCCCAGTCGTTGGCTCAGCTCCTCCCGCATGAAGGCGTCCGGGTAGTGCGTTTCGTCGAAAAGTCTCTCCAGCTCGTTCAGCTGTTCCAGTGTGAAATTGGTTCGGCTTCGCCTCTGCTTCAGTTTGGTCTGCCCGTCCTCGTCTTCCGATTTCACGTCTTCTCGCTTGTCTTTGCACTCATAGATCCCTGCGGTGGAGGAACGGGAGAAAGCCAATCCAACAAAGTTAGACACTAGAAGTCTTTTTGCCAGCCTCCTATTATTGTAATGGACTTCTGTCCACCTCCTATAGGCCCCGCTGCCCCAGACCTCAGTAGGAGACAGTCGTTCTGGCTAGAAAGTGCGGCCTGAATTACTAAACTGACAAGCCTCCCCAGCAGCCCAGCAAGACCGGATACTCCACTCAAACAAGAAGAGCAACGATTATGGGGAAGTAAAATTAGGCACTAAAGCTCAGTTCCAGTTAGCTGCCTCGTGGCATGGAGATTGGAGGGACCTTTGGCAGTCTCTTTAGAGGTGGGAGAACTCATCTAAAGATACTGGCAACCTTTCGGGCTAATCAATAAAAATATGGGGGAGTTCAATTTGTTTATACCGGTTTAAAGATAAATAAAAGTATATTGTAGCATATACTTATCTAGTATAGTATTGGTTCATGTGTACAATCGGTATTGGTACTAGTGTTTGGTATATAGCATTGGTTACTACTGTATAGTAATGGCAACATGGGCGACTAATATTTAATGAGTACTGCTACCGTATATAGTGTAATACTGGCTACTAATGGCTGGTAAATATTGGTGCTGGTTATAGTACAGTATTAGTAATGTATGCTATAATACAGACTTCTAACGTCTACGAAATATTTATACTAATCGATGATATTGTATTCTGTACACGTAGTAGTGGCCACCAAAGACTAGTAACATTGGTGCTAGTTTATAACATGGTATAGTATGGGTACTAGCTGATAGTAATTTATAGTAAGTATTGGTATTAGTTTATACTAATTCAGCCAGCAATAATGTCACAGGGGCAGCAATAGGAGCAGACGTATGGCCCAGATGAAGAGACTGTTTCTGTGGCTGCGTGAATTGCGAAGGAACCGGGCAAGAAGCTTCAGGGCGACCTTTGGCCCGAGTAGGCTAGGGGATGACGCTTTTGGCGGACAGTCCTCGTTTTACAGAAAGGAGATGGTCGTGCTGATCCCCACCCCCACCATCGGATTTACACCGAAAAGAAGCTCCGATCCTTTTGTACTTTTCGAGGAACTTACTCCAGCTCAGAGGGGAGAAATCCGCGGGAGTGAGCAATGGCCGGCACAGAGCCGCCCGTGGCCGGTCAAGGGAGAGTTGGGCGCAATAGCCGGGTAGGAGCGTGGCCTAGCTGGACTGGGTCGCCCCCGCCGCTGCCACTGCTAGCCCTCTGCTGGGCTGCCTCGTCCAAGTCCGCCGCGCTTCCCTGGAGCCTCTCTCTGACGCGCAGGCGTCATGCTTTGGGGTATGGGGAGAATGTCGCCTTTCAAAAAGCAAAAGAAGGCGCTGTGCTGTAGCCATTGTTGGAGGGAGGGAGGGGAGAAGGGGCCTCTAAAATGACTGGTGGCAGCAGGCTGAAGGTGGCAGGAAGTGGGGGCTGGTGCGCGCCCGTGGCGGGGCTGGGAACGAGGAGACGCGCCTTTACCTCGCTGCTCGGCAGGTTCTCTGCCACTCCGATCCAAAACCACTTTTCTGGGAATAAAGTCCTACTCAGTTCAATAGGGCCCCTTGTGGAGCGCGTCTGTCTTAGTTACTTGGTTGTTACAATAGGTGAAGGATCGCGGCCCATGAGGTTTGGGGGTTTCCTCCAGAGGAAACCGCCCGACTCAAAACGTATGTCTTGGAAGGAAATACCGTGGATTTTTAGGATAACGAGAGCAAATACATTTATGCCTGGGATCGGGACCTATTACACCGCCCCGATCCACAGTCGCTTTCAAGTGTTCCTCTCAAATCTATAGGAGTTTCCTTCCAAAATTAAAACAAAACAGAAAGATTAAGGTTTGGGGCACTAGATCTCTCTTCGGAAGCACAAAGAAAAGCCACTATACTTAAAATCCCAGCCCAAGCCTGGGCGAAAAAAGCAGTGACGACTCCTTAAGTGAGAGGAATCTTTATAACTGTCTGTCGACTTCTAAAAGTATGGTTAATAATATTGCATTGCGAAAAATAATTTCAGAATGGCAGTCAAGTTTTGAGTGGAGGATCAAAGAATCTAACGGATTGTTGTCACTGAAAGGAGGGTTTTTCTTCGCAATAATTTAATCATTTGCACGGACTTACAAGTCAGGATTCTCCTCATCTCTTCCGTCTCCACACATTCAGATAATTGCCTCTCCCACAATTCTTTAGATAAATACCCCTGTTGTTTGTTGTGCGTTTGCCTATACTTTTTGTTGTGCCACCTGGACTAGCCTACTTTTGCGGATTTCCGATGTTTGAGAGAATATCTTTTTGAATTCAAGATTTTACCAAAAATTAGTGCCGAATGTGGGAAAGGGAGGAGACGTTTGTATGACAAGATATTGTTTACGATCTTGCACAATCACACTTCAGCAGAGTGTTAAGTGCATTAAATGCAATTTTTTAAAAAACTTACCTAGATCGATTTAATCGTTTTATTAGTTTCCTCTAAATATAGTTTCCTAAAATAACAATAGTGGAATCGAAAGCGTAGATGGAATTGTTGCTATTGCACCCATTAAAAATGAAACAACACTCAATGATTCCGCTCCCCCAATAAAGGTCCCTCAAATAAAAAAGGAGAGCTTATATTTTTGAAATATAATTGTTCGAGTTCCAATGATTAAACTGAACCTTTCGACAACGCAAAATACCGCCGGGATGCGGTGGGGATGATGATCCTATAAACAAAATGGAAAGAAGACCTTGGAGAAATTGTGATCAGGCGGCGAAGGAATTTTATTGAGTTAGAGGCCCTTTCTAAAATCGTCCCAATGGTGTTTTGGTTTGAAAGGGATGACATCCTAATGATCGTTCCAAATATCCAGATATTGTTCATTCTCGGACATCGTCATTATTTCAGGACACAAATAGGAGCATGGACGATGGGAAGAGACTGCTTAGCAATGCGATTGCGGATCGTTTGCGTTCTGAGGGATTCTCTGGGTTCTTTGAAAGCATCTCTACAGGAGCGCATTGGCACGCTGCTCTTTTTTTCTCAGGTCTAAGAGATCGTTACAGGTCATTCCACCAGACGGTCCAAGAGGTACAAAATCTGTCTAAACGGTCGAAACAGACTTCCTAGACTTTCTATCTTACTTTAATTTTTGTCCCCCACTTCCGTTTTTGTGTCGACTACAGAGAAAATAAAAGCTTATCAATCAAAGGTAGGGGAGGCAGAGAGATAACATCAAGGAACTGGAAAACAAGAACTCCGCTTAGATGAAACTCACAAAGAGGGGAAAGAGGACTCTGTATAAGAACTTGGGTACTTTTCCCCCCTTCTTCCTCGCAGGCCTCCGACCAGTTTCCTCTGAAGTTGACTCTCTCCAAATCCGTGTTAAAAGTCAAAACTGAAGCCACGGTTTGCAGAGATTGGATCTAGAACGCCTTCCATCCCTCCCTCTCGTCCCCGTCCCCGTCCCCGTCCCCACCCTCACCCTCACTCTCGGTTAGGCAACAGGAGGCACCAATACACCGATTTTCGACTTTCGGTCGCATCGGGTCGTTTTTGTTCCAGCGGTTCTTTCTCTCCTATTGTTTATGAGAAAAAGGGGAAGAGGAGGGAAGAGTTGGCTTTGAGGTTCTTCCTCAAGACACAACAGAATTGTAAATGTAAACGAAGGCGTCTAGGTTGGGCGTCGCTGCTCTTTTTTTTAACTGAGCAAAATGTACTTCTGTTTGACCCAATAAATAAGAAAATCAGAAAGGGTCCTGGAAAGCCGGTGAGAGAGGAGAAGCATCCCCCAGAAGCCTCAGGGCCTGGGGCCGACTTCTCTCCTCCCCCCGGCCTCGGGGCAGCCGGAGCTCGCCTTACCTTCCGAATTCCTGCCGGTGTGGTTGAAGTCCTTGAGCTTGTCCTTGTCGCCCTCGGCGTGGTCCTTGAAGAGGTGGACCGGGCAGTGGGCGCCGCTCTCGGCCAGTTCCTGCAGGCTCCCCGCCTCCGACGTGCCCAGCTCCCGGGAGCGGGCCAGCCCGCTCTCCAAAACTTCCCGGTACGTGATGGTCTCCTTCTTG